>JASDQU010374444.1:59827-69972 GCA_032191745.1 Picea mariana | reverse complement strand
TTGTAAATCATATAAAGAAGGCATGTTGTAAGGCCGTAAAGGATAATAAAATAAATCTTGAATCTTTAGATGATGAATGGATAATCACCAAGAGTCTGTAATTTAGAGGTTGTTGGTCATGAAAATGTAAGACGAATTTGCTACATGGTTGTTCTTATGTAAGCAAGAGTGTATGATCTCGATTGTGTCTTAGGTGTGGACCAAGGTTAGACATGTAACCTTTTATTCTTAATGAATAATACAACAAGGAGCATAACGATCAAGGAATGTTTGTTTTCCTGGTTTGGGTTTCCAGGGTAAAATCTATGTGTATTGTGTGCTTGTTGTGTCATGTACTTCCTCTGATTAAATATTTATTCTTCTCTTATGCTAGGTTTAGCATGGAAGTGTGTCTCATTTCCTAATAGGCACCAACCTACTTACAATTTTACAAGTTATTCATATGCATTTCCTTCATTGGTATGCTTGTTGCTTATGTCTTCACCAAATATGCTCTACACTCATTACTTATGCTTTCACCATATCCGCTTTGCACTCTTTACTTACGCTTTTGTCAGATCAGTTTGGAAATCAATCCTTCTACTTTCGTCAGATCGGCTTTGCACTCTCTACTTCTTCTTTTTCCATATGATTTTTACAATCACTCCTGCTTTTATCAAATCTGCTCGATGTTCACTCCTTCTATTTTTTCCATATTTTCTCGGTGCTTGCTCCTTTTTATTTTTCTCTGCCTTCACCAGATATTCTTGCTTCTTATTCTAGTTTTTCCTTAGATCTACCTTTAGGAATTTTTCTTGCTAAAACACCAGATCTAATATTYGCTAATATTTAATCGTCGCTCTTTGAATGATATTCAATCATCACTCCTCAAATAATATGCATAAGAATATTAAATTTTCACCCACACACTTTATTTCTCACAGTCCTCTTCTCCTTTTATAATTTACCATTATTTCTACATGAAAATTCATGTTCATTTGAAAAGACGCGATTTTTATTAATATTTAATTAATTTTCCCCTTTTTATTTTTTAATTTATTTTTCAACATACCATGGGTAAAATACCACCATGGGTTTTTAAACCATGTGAAAATACCATGTGTACTTTCATTCCACTTTCACTTTTACCTTTTTTAATACACTTTCATGTTTACTCCACTTTTACGTAACTTTTTTCTAATCCACTTTCATGTTTTACTCCACTTTTACATAACTTCATTTCTAATCCACTTTCATGTAACCTCATTTCTAATCCACTTCCACTTTTGTATTTATTAAATTCACATTTCCTTTGTATATTTATATGTGAATACTTACTTACCTTTGACATCAATGACAATAATTTATTCAAAAATATCCCACATTGTCAATGATGGCAACCTTGTACTAAAAAACATATAATCCTCTAGAAATAGAAATGATTCTCCTTTGATTGCAACTCTCCCCATATCTGTAACTCTCCTCCCCATGTTTTCAAATCTCCCCATGTCTGAAATTGTCCCCCTTTAACATCAATGGCAAAGGAATGCTCCCCCTGAGTTGTGCTTCTTTACAAACAAGATGAGGCAGATATCACTCCCAGCTTTTGTTTGAGATATGCAAATGTTTCTTTGGGAAGGGGTTTAGTAAAAATATCTACAACTTGTTCCTTAGTAGCAATGTATTCCATCTTGACACTTTGTTTGGCTACTTGCTCTCGTAGAAAGTGGTACTTGATGGGAATATGCTTCATCTTTTTCTGCATAGTTCCTTTTGATGTAATGATCCCCCTTAGACTATGTTTTCTCTTGTAGTTTTCTGAAGTAGCTTCCCCTGAAGTTTTCTCTTGTTGTAATTGTTGAGTATTCTATGTTTTACCGTCACTCTCCTCAACTGCTCCTTTTGCTACTTATTAAAAAAATTCTAAATACTTGTTATATGTTTCACTATCATAATATTATTAGCTACTCGCAACTGATAGGATTGGTTTCCTTCAACATTTTATCACAATCTATTGTTCAAAGAAAATGTCCATCTACAACTTATCACATATCCATGTTCTTTGAATCTTCAAGTTGTTATGTGCCTTCATATCTTCTAAGGGATATCCCATTGTCACAGGTATGTTTATGGTTTGGTAGTGATTGAATGTCATCAAACCACCATCCAGTTGTCCTTCAAAAACATTTTCCTAGACATAGTCAATGTTGTTCACAATGTATAGAATATCTAAGTGGAATTGTATTTTATTTTTCACAATAGATACCTCAAACCATGCCAACTCCCAAGGTTCAATACATTTCTCAAAAAGGCTTCTGATATTTCCTTGGAAAAATGTGTAAAGTTATCGTAAAATTTAATTCCCAACTGTAAAAAATCCTTCAAGGTCTAAAGAAGGAATGTCTAGAATACTGAATGAAAATTATATGCATGTTGCCAAAAATATAACATCCTCCACTTGTACTTTTTATGTCATCAACACTACCAGCCCATTCTGCATATGCATATGTTGTTAGAGTAAAATAGTCACCTCTTAAGTACCATAAGCCAAAGTCCAAGGTTCCCTTTAGATATTTTAATATTCTTTTTACTGCTTGTGCATGATTTTCTTTTGGTGCAGCTTGAGATCATGCAAATAATCCTATTTCTTGCATAATGTCTAGCCTTGATGCCATCACATATATTAGACTTCCAATCATTGACCTATAAAATGTTTGATTTGCTTCCATAGATTCATCATTTTTGCTCAATTTACAGTTTGTGACCATAGGTGTGTTAACTAGCGTACAATCTTCCATTTTGAATTTCTTCAATTTTATCTTAAGAAAAATTACACAACACATAGCCTTCCCCCTTTAGTTTTGTTCTAACTGCAAAAACTACTTGAACATGATACAACAACACTCCTAAAGAAGTCTGAACATTGTCACCAACAACACAAGATAATCAGTCTTTGTCAATTCAGACAATCTCTCTATCCAAAATAAGTAGAAGTACATCTCCAACAAAATTTGAACATGGTTGGGTTGGTCTCAGCAAATCCAATTCGATTCAACAAGAAATAGTCAATCCAACAAGAAGACATCAATTTGGTTCACATATAAACAACTTCAAGTATTCCCCCCCTTGAGATATCAATAAGTAGTAGCAATAGTTCTTGTCAAAAATTATAGTCGATGGATAACCTAGTTGAAACTTAGTCAATGAATAATCAGTCAAAACTCCAGTCAATTGTCATGTCAAGTCAATCCTCAATCGACTACTTCCAAGGAAATTATCAGTAAGTAAGAGGAACATTGCATGATAATATAGTGGATGATACACAATGACATGAATTCCTCAAACATCTGGTCAAATGATTCCACATCCATCCAACAATCTAACCACAATTTATTCTGGTAGTTGGAACTAGTCCATAATTTTGGCTTTCATGTCTCTTTTGTAAATATATGAAAGCATGATTTCCATTCCTTCGATTTTTATGGTGAGGATGATGATAGGGAAAAGATATTTGTGTTGGATGATCAAATGAAGTAGGCCCGGGGTCAGGTTCACTTACATGAGTAGAACAACTCAACATATCAGCAACAATGTCATCTATAACAGCATGCTCAAATTATGGAATGTGAGGAACAAGCGACTCATCAATATGTTTAGCACAATCAAAAGTCAGTTGTTCTTCTAGAAAACCAGTTTGAACTCCTCCTGCAACAAATAGAACTTCCTTAGTTGTAGCAAGGCTAGGTGTAGGTAGGGAGGAAACAACAACATCATATCCAAGACCAGTCTTAATTAATGTAGACCTTTGACAATTGATGATAACATCTAAGGTTTCAGCACTCTTTCTAAACTTTGACTCAATATTTGTTTTCTTAAGTTCCTTTCTTAAGGAAAGAAATTCATATTCTATCTCTTTGCAATTTTCTTCCTTCTTCTTCAACTATATTCTCACCACTTCTTCCATCCTTCTTACCTCTTCTAATTTAAATTTAAGGCCTATGATAATATTTTATGTTTCTTCAAGGTTTTGTGACATTTTGGCTTTTGAATCATGATCCTCTTCTTCATATTTCTATAGCTACTCTTTTTGTTTCAAATTATTTTTCCTTAGCTTCTTTATTTCTCTTAAGGAACACATGATTTCTTCTTCAAGATCCACTTCTCCATCTGTTTTAGTGTTTTCCTATTCTTCTAAATCCATCATTTCTTTGTCTTCATCAATATTTGTTTCTATTTCCATAAAAAGAGTTTCTTCTCTATCACTACCAAAACTAATTTCACTACTTTCTTTAGACAAGTCACTGACCCCTTTTAAGTAGAGGCTCTTCTTCTTCTTATAAGAGATATTCTTCTTTTCATGCTTGTTATGTTTATGGTTATTTTTGTGTTGATTATGTTTTCTCTTTATGTTATAGTCTTCTTCATTATCACTACTTTCATTTTCCGCATATGGACACTTAGCAGCAAAATGTCCTACTTTTCCATAGTTAAAGCATTTAAAGGGAAACTTACCTTTGTATTTTTAAGATCCCTTTTCGAGTTTTCTCACTAAATTTGCTTCACCTTCGTCTAATTCATAGCTGGAATAATCATTTGATTTGTGCTTCTTTTTTTCATCTTCTTTGAGGCTTTGAAAGTTGCTTCCCTTTTTATGGTTTTTCCTTTTCAGTCCTCATTTCTTATGCAGTGAGGATCCCATGCAATTCATCCATTTTTAATTTATCAAGATCCTTTCTTTCCTCAATGGAAAAAACTTTGGCATCAAATATTAAGGTGAGTGACCTCAAGACCTTTTTCACAATCATTGGTTCTGCAACTGTTTCACCAAGTCCTCTTATGGTGTTAACAATTTCATCCACATGGATGAGATAGAAACATTTTCTTCTTCTTTAATATTCAGAGTCTCGAAATGTCTTCTATGAGTTTGTAGCTTAGCCTTCTTGACCTTGTCATCACCTTCATGGATGTTTTGAATTTTTTCCCAAATTTCTTTCGTTGATTTGCAATGCATTACTTTGACAAACTMTGATATTGACAATCCACACAATATGTTGTTCATGGATTTTTCATCATTTTCACTATCCTTTTTSCTGGTCGTATATGGTTGTGGAGTTGTTGGGGTTTTATAACCTGTCACGGTCTATTTTCAAATAACAAAACCAATGGCCATTAGATATGCATGCATATTTATACTCCAAAAAAAATAGTTTTTTATGTCGAACAACGRAKCCCTCTTTGTAGACAAACCTTCTTGATCGTCCATGTGTGCTCCTGAGATCTACCTTCCAGTGGTTAGACTGTTTCCGAAGGAACCARCGCTGATACCAATTGTTGAACACACACTTATACTAAGAGTGGGKGTAAATTAGTATAAGTCTATGTTTTTATTTTTAACATCCATAAACCATAATGAAGMAATCACATAAACGTAACAACTAGAAGACACAATAATTAACGTGGAAACCCTTTTGGGAGAAAACCACAAAAACTTATTTCTATAAATTTGTAGGCACCAATCTATGGTTAAAACTGTTTGTAGGCACCAACCAACGGTTACAAATGTTTATAGGAACTAACCTACAGGATACACCAATCCCCTCTATTTTTTGTAGGCACCGACCTACAAGAGACACCAATCTCCTTTGTTGTTTGTAGGCATTGACCAACAAGAGACACCAATCCCCTTTGTTGTTTGTAGTCACTAACCTACTAGATACACCAATCCCCGTAGTTGTTTTTTATGTAGGCACCAACCTACTTACAAGTTTACAAGTTCTTCATGTGCATTTCCTTCACTGGTCTGCTTGTTTCTTATATCTTCACCAAATCTTCTCTGCGCTCCTTACTTCTTCTTTCACTAGATCAACTCTACACTCACTACTTCTGCTTTTTCCATATCAGTTAAGAAAACACTCCTTCTGCTTTCATCAAATCTTCTCTACACTCACTAATTCTTCTTTCACCAGATCAGTTCGGAAATCGCTTCTTATAATTTCATCTGATTTGCTCGGCACTCACTCCTCCTTCTTTTTCCATATCTGCTCAGTGCTCGCTCCTTCTTCGTTTGCTCTGCCTTCACCAGATCTTCTTGCTTCTTCTTCTAGTTCTTCCTTAGATCTTCCTTTACAAGTTTTGCTTGCTAGAACGTCAAATTTATTTGCTAGAACACCAGATCTGATATTCACTAATATTTAATCATCCCTCCTTGAATGATATTCAATCATCACTCCTCAAATAATATGTATAAGAATATTACATTTTCACCCACACACTTTATCTCTCACAATCATTTTCTCCTTTTATACTTTACCATTAGTTCTACATGAAAAGTTATGTTCATTTGAAAATACATGAATTTTATTAAAGAAATAATTAATTTCCCCCTTTTTTATTTTATTTTCAACATACCATGGGTAAAATACCACCATGTGTTTTTAAACCATGTGCACTTTTACTCCACTTTCAATTTTTCCTTTGTTAATCCACTTTCATTTTTACTCCACTTTTACGTAACTTTATTTCTAATCCACTTCTATGTTTTACTCCACTTTTATATAACTTCATTTCTAATCCACTTTCACATAACTTCATTTCTAATCCACTTCCACTTTTGTATTTATTAAAGTCACATTTCCTTTAAATATTTATATGTGAATACTTACTTTTGACGTCAATGACAATAATTTATTCAACACATATTAATATAACATCCATTGGTATGCAATTATATGTTCTTATTGAACTTATTCACAAAATATTCTTGTGAGATATGTTTAGAGTAGGTTCTCAACATGTTTTATATTTTTTGAAGAAATCGGAATACAAAAAATTGGAGTTTTTTTTATAATATAGGTTCTTCACATGTGCATATGTTAATATTTTAACCTATACCTAATTCACTTGAGTCGGGTATTATGGAAAATTGTGTTCACTTGGGTAAAGCATTTGTCCAAAAGTTGATTGATTGTCTCAATGACAGGTTTACAGATTTGTCAGTATTCAATGCAGCAAAATTATTTAGTCCTCGTTCTTACCTTGAAGAAGAGAATGAAAGAGACTCTGAAAAAAAAACAATGGTTGATATGGCTATGTGAAAAATTTGATATTGGAGACTCACCAATAATTGATACATAAAAATGTGAAGGTGAAATGGAAAGCTTTACGATTACTCTACATCAGGTATATACAAGGAAAATCATGGTTGTAGCATGGGAACAATATGGAGGAGAACCTGAGTGGTGTGAGTCTTACCCAAATTTAATGAAATTTTGGCAAATTGTTCTTACTCTTCATGCTAGCACTGTTAGTTGTGAAAGAGGATTATCTAAGTTGAATCATATAAAAAATGATGATAGATCTAGACTTGGTCTATAAATTTTATACACTTTGATGTTTTTATATTTATCAACACCTCAAGAATTACACAAGGTAGATTGGAACACAGTTTATGAAACTTAGACATGAATAAAGACACAATTGTTGGAGAAATTTCTATTTTCGACACACTAGTTCGATGGGAGTTAACTGACTAGTTCTATTTTAGACTTTCTATTTAGACCATCGTGACTATTATGCATGCATGCATTCCTAAGGAAAACTAACTTCTTGATTGATTTTCTTGATTATGGAATGTTCTTTCTTATATATGAGTGTATTCCACTCATTCATTGTATCACAATGATCGTCATTGATTAGCTCATTGGAGTAGTGTGAATATATTTTCTCATTCTTCCATATTGAATCTCTCGTCCTTTCTTAATAATATTTTTTGTACTTGCTTTAGCTAGGTCTCATGTGCAGGTGTCAATGGAAAATTGGCATGGTATCAGATTTACGCTGCTTGGAGCAAGCTAGAAAAGCCATAGAATAAAGAAAATYGGAATTTCGGCGAGCAAAATCCATGTAAAAAATAGGGTCGCACCCTCTCCTTGTAGAAAGGAGTGACCGTCGCACCAGGACTTACAATTTTTTTCAATTCTAGAATGGTCGCACCTAGTAGACTAGCAGAGTGCGACCAAGGTCTCTCCCAATACACTAGATAAGTGTGACCACTAGGGAGCAGAGTGTGACTAGGGTCGTTCCCGATACACTAGAAAAGTGTGACCACCAGGGAATGGTCTCTCTATCTCTTAAGGAAAGGTGCGACCACCTCTTAAAGTTCCCTTTTTGCAGTGATTTATCAKTTTTTCACTTGCATATTGAGAGTAAATTTTAGGGGGGTCTCATAAACAGTGGGAGAGATTGATATGACACTAATTCTTTAGTCAAACTTGGTGGTAATCCTCACACCATACAATTATTTTGACTGGATTTYKAAGGCATAATTCCAACTCAAAAGTAAARGACTGTACAATTTGACRATGGGGACATAAACAGAACCTCCATCAACAATTGAGAATACCAAATGGGAAAACCGAAAGGATGAAGCCACATGAATTATTCTTGAATTGATTTCAATTGATATATGGTTTCATGTTTCCTCATGCAAGACTCCAAATGTAATCTGGACCACCTTGGAAAAGTTTTTTGGAAAGCAGGATGAGATGAGAAGTCATATGCTTGAGGTAGAGTTGAATACCTTTGATCCTAAATATTTTGATGATATACAAGATTTCTTTACCAAATTTAAATCTTTTATATTGAGCTTGGCATATTGTGGTATTGATAAGTCTACACAAGTAAACCATCTTATTATAACAATATTGGATAAGTTAGGACCAGAATATGATGTCTATCTCTCCACTTTCCATTCTATCAGATATCTCTTAGGATCAAAGTGGAAGATTCCTACCATGGAGCAGTCCATTTATTCTCTCACACATGAGCAGGAAAACTCATTCAGATGGGCCTAATCAAGGCTCCCAAAGCACATGCACTCACCATTCATGATGGAAAAGGATCATCCAAACAAAACGGAAAGGAGAAATAGAATGAGAAGGAGGGATATTCCAAACCCTTCAATGATTATTCGAGTTCCAAAGACTCTTCAGATCCCAAGAATAAGAAGGGAAAGAAGTGCACTTACTGCAATAAACCAAATCATGAAGAATCCTCATGCATGAAGAAGCAAATCAATCTTATGGCATAGGTACTTTAGCAGAATAACCTTGGAAACTTCATTCGAGAAAAATTCAAGAAGTAGAAGGAAGAAGATATTTCTCCTATCAAAGGTAATCATCATGCGCTTGTTTCAATTAAGTCCTCATTTGATTCATGGATTATAAATTCTGGCACATCACATCATATGGAAGCGAAAAAGGAAGTTTTCACTTCTTTGATTTCATGCTCAAGACCCCTTATTCGCATGGGGGATGATACTCTAGTAGTAGTATCAGGAGAGGGGAGAGTGGAACTCCCTAATGGCATTTTTTAGAATGTTTTACATGTTCCAAATCTTTGTAAGAATCTTCTCTCAGTTTCTCAGATCACTCAAAAAGGTAAAAAGGTTGAATTTACATCAGATTCATTTTTTGTACTTGAAATGCATGACAATTCCATTATTTCAATTGGTGAGGTAGATCACAGATCAAGGTTGCATAAATTCATTAATTTTTTTGACGATGACTCACCTTTACTACATGCACATGAGGAGAGTACTTTGCATGCACCTCCAGTGAAACATGCATATACTCTTATGCTTCCATTAGTTCCAGACATCAGAGATGATTCCATACAATCAAATTTTGTACGTGGAAATGAGCATGTAGTACAGCCAAATAAGGAGCCAGCGTTGAAGATTTAGTAGATTCCTAAGAGGGAACATTTCACACTTCAGGAAGCATGTGTTCTTGCAGGGAATCCATTGGATTTGAGGAGGAATCAATCTCATCATGAGGAGCCTTCTCATGTACTTTCAACTACTGAAAATGTGATTCTCATGAATTTCTATATGGTTCAATCTTATGATCCACAGAACTACAGTGAGGATCTGGGAAATCCATTATGGCAAGTAGCCATGTAGGAGGAGTATGACTCACTCCTAGAGAATCAAACTTGGGACCTAGTTCCACTTACACTAGAAAGAAATATTTTTGGGTGCAGATGGGTCCACAGGATCAAGAGGTACAAGGGTAGATAGGTTTCCAAAGACTTCATCAGATCCATAAATATTTATACATCTTCACGAAGGCTTTCAATGAGAATAAGTTTCAAACTTTGCAGGATCG
>JASDQU010374444.1:30348-58128 GCA_032191745.1 Picea mariana | reverse complement strand
ATTAAATGTTCCGACCAAGAACACCTTAATCAAGAAATGAAACATTTCTATAAAGTTTTCAAGAGAAATCGCTACCATGACTATCAGATAAGACTTGCCTTCCAAAAAATTCATCATAATGAGAGAGGAATGGAAACAATGATTATACCACAAGCTCGAGAACTACTCTTCCTTGTATCAAAGGAACTTCAAAAAAACTTGTGAAAATATTAAGAAAGAGGAAAATAAAGGTCACTTTCACCCCTCCTAACTCCCTAAGAAGAATGTAATATACGGAAAAATATGCACTTGATACAAAACATAAAAATGGGGTCTACATAATCTCATGATCATGTGGAAAAATATATATTGAAGAAACAAACCATCCATTTCAAACCAGGATGAAGGAACATTGTGCAGATATCACCCATAACTGTGTTAAGAGATCAACACTTGTGGAGCACTCCTCAAACACAATGCACTATATTTGGATGGAAGATGCAAAAGTCATGGTAAGTATTGATCATTTCACTAAATGTTGTATCAGAGAGACTATTGAAATTAATAAAGAATGCCCTAAATAGAGATGACAACCGGAAACCCATCATTGATAAATACAGGAAGAAGTCTAGAGTTCCTTTGGTTAATTGAATAAATGTTCTTATGGTTCATCTTTTCACAAGCCGACATGATATATATGAATATTTTTTGATATATATATATGCATAAGGATTTTTATTGAATTTTCCCTTTGCTACATTCTCTTCTTGGTATCTAGTGGTCCCTAATGATGGCATTTGCATGAGAAGCCTGAAACATTCATTAAACAAATTGGATCGCATGCTCCATATTTTTTACAAGTAGAGATATGTCACTACAATTACTTTCTAAGTAAATCAATTTTGAGTTGGGATTATTAGATGAGTAAGTAGAGTCAAGTCAATCATTGACTACGTTACTTGTCCATCCTATAATCGGAATACACAATCAAGTTAAGGATGATCTTATGATTACATGTAGATTTAAATATCTATATAATAGTCTAATTGTTGTAACAAAAAGGTTTGGATGTTCACAAGAAGTTTTTGGTCCAAAAAATGGTAATGGGGTGTCTGAAACACGCTCATGTAGGAACATGCATACATGCATGTGTTCTCAAGAACATACATTGTTCATTTTCCTATAGCTTCAAGGTTTCATTTTCCTATAGCTTCAAGTTCCTTTGATCCACCACACAGGCTACCAACTAGCTTGCCAAGTTATAATTTAAAAACACAAGTACACGGGATTTTAAGACTATGCATGCGCAAAACACGTGTGTCTTCCTTCGT
This sequence comes from Picea mariana, assembly GCA_032191745.1. Taxonomy (NCBI): domain Eukaryota; kingdom Viridiplantae; phylum Streptophyta; class Pinopsida; order Pinales; family Pinaceae; genus Picea; species Picea mariana. The sequence continues at coordinate 56,818 of JASDQU010374444.1, read as the reverse complement.
GTCTTAATAAAAAAAAGGGTTGGAAGTTGTTTTGTATTGCAAACTACACAACACATTCTAGGTGAAGGAGGCACGATTTCAAGGATGATTTAGTGATTTTTCCCACCATAAGAACATCATGATTGTTCATAGTTTCTTGCATTGATTTGAGGTAGGTATACTTAGAGTTCTTTCTTCCCTATTTCTTAAATTCCTCAAATTATAAAAAGACATAAAAAAAAAATTATTCCTCTTCAGATGCAACATATAAATCATATTATTATGGAGCTTTCACCTTAATAAATTCCAAACCCACCATCATCGAATGAAGAAAGACCCAACCTTAACCCCCAAACACTAGATGCAAACATTGAAATTGAAAATGGCTTTGATTCATTGAGAAACATGTTTTTGATGTTTATGGAATACTAGAGATCCCTCATGCCTTCCACTGGTTACATTATTGGATACCATTGTATCTTCCATTGTTAATCTTGAGGCTAGTTATCTGATATTTTCAATTACCAGGCTAGGATGTTTGAATAGTATAGGATAGGTTTAGATAGAAACTAGTTGAGAGATCTACAAACTTCAAAACAAGGTCTCGTGACCTTTTTTATTGACCTCAAAACTATTTTACACCCTCCAATGACAAAGAAACATATTTTTTGCAAACTAGTGTGCATACCAATAATTTATAGACCATAGGATGGATAGATGGTTTATGGTTTTTGACAAACCTCCTTACAATAACAAAGAGGTGCCATTGTGTTTCCTTAAAAAAGTGTGGGCCAAATTTATTTTAAGTCACCATGTCAACTAATTTGACATTAATGAATTCTAGAGGGTAGGTAATGAGTCCACTCAAGATCAATGAAAATGATAGGAATAGCCCATTGATAAAAATGAATGTAGGAATAACCCACTGATAAAAACTAAGAGTGCCATCATTAGGAATAACCCATTCCCATATATTATATTTTCCCTAATGATGGTACTCAACCCCATGTTTCCATAATTACATGAGAGGAATTTTCCACCAACCTCTCACATGCATTTAATGATTAGTTTTAATAAGTCAAAGAATATGGATGGGTTCATTTAAAGCACATGGTGGAAAAAGAGATGATTTCCAAGGATGACACTTGGAAAAGGAGGATTTACTTTCCATAGGCCCCATTTCCTCTTCCCCTCTAATGGAATCATATCCCTCTTATGCTCTAAACAACTATCTTGGAACATTCTATTATATTCCAACATTAATGTTTACATAGATTAATTATACCATGGAAATCCTAACACATGGTCAATATATATACATTTACATCATATATTCCTAGTCGTTCACTAGTCAGGCCTTGGCTTTGAACTCTACACTAGGATCCATACTCACATTTTTACCACATTTACATAATTTGAGTTAATACATGTCAAGGGTCAAAATCGGGGTATTTCATTCCCTTCCCCCTTGGAATAGCATCAGCCTTGATGCTACTAAAAATTTAAAACAAAAATGGGTATGCCTCCCTCATGGAATTCTCCATCTCCCACATAGCCTCATTAGGACCAAAGTTCTTCCATTGCACCTTTACCAATCTAATGGCTCTATTCTAGTGCAATTTTACCCTATTGTTGAATATGCATAGTGGCTCTATTTAGAACTCTCCCTCTAGTTCCACTTGGATCACATTCCAATTGATCACATGGTTAGGGTCAAGTACATATTTATTAAACAAGGAAACATTGAAAACATTATGAGCTCTAGTGATACCAAGAAATGCAATTTATATTCAATCTACCATGTCCTATCAAGCACTTCAAATGGACCATTATATATCGGTGCCAACTTGGCACAACTTTCAAGCTTCAAAGAACTCTTCCTTGAACTCACTTGGTGTTCAACATGATCCCCAACTCGAAATTCCTTATAAATCCTATACTTATCTACATATGTGTTTTGCTTGTCTTGGGCCACCTTAATATTCTACTTGTTTTTAGCAACTTTCTACTCCATTTCCTTAAGCATTTCTAGCCCAAGCACAATTTTACTTAATAGATTATCCCAACTCATTAGTTTCCTACATATTCTATGATATAAGGGCTGAAATGGAACTCATTTTCAATGATACCCGATGCCCATTGTTATATGTAAACTCTACCAGGTGTAGATAATCATCCCACTTGGATGGTTAGTCCATCACATACATGTGAAGCATGTCTTTAATCACTTGATTTAATATTTTGGTATGTCCATCTATCTCCAGATGATAAGCAATACTAAAATTTAGTTGGGTGCCCAAATATGTGAAAAGACTTTTCTAGAAGTTAGATGTAAACTTTGTATCCCTAATTGATAAAATTTCTTTTGGAAACCTGTACAATCTAAAATATTTGCCTCATGAATACCCTTGTAATATCATCAGTCTTATGAGCAGATTTATTAGGGATTAAAGTTTGTTACTTTGGATAATTTATCCANCAAATATGTGAAAAGACTTTTCTAGAAGTTAGATGTAAACTTTGTATCCCTAATTGATAAAATTTCTTTTGGAAACCTGTACAATCTAAAATATTTGCCTCATGAATACCCTTGTAATATCATCAGTCTTATGAGCAGATTTATTAGGGATTAAATTTTGTTACTTTGGATAATTTATCCACCACAACCATAATAAAATCATGATGCTTTGTTGTGGTTGGCAACCTAGTAATAAAATCCATAGTTACTACCTCCCATTTTCATTCTGGAATTGGCAAAGTTTGTAGTAAATCAATTGGATGTTGATGTTCAACCTTAACTTGATGAAATTTCATACATCTAGCAATGTGTTCAAAACATGTTTTTTATCCTAAGCAAAAAATATTGTTTTCGTCATTTTTTGGTAGCCTAGATGTCAAGAATATGGAATTTTGTGTATTTGATAAATGATAATTCTCCTCAAATTTGAATAATTTGGAATATACATTATATTTTTATAAATAATAATCATGTCATCATCCAACTATTAACTCACATCTCTTTTCCAATTTATCTTGCTGAAATCCATTTTTCACTTGGATATAATGTTCATCTTTAGCAAGGGAATCAATAATTCTCTGCTTCAAATTTGATTGGAAAATGTTAACAATGGCCACATGTGTTACATGCATCTTCCTGCTAAGTGGATCAACAAGAAAAAAATTGAGGTCTAAAATGGGCCTCCTAAGGAAAATAACAAAATAATAGTTAAAATAATAAAATAAGAGTTATGAATTTTCAAAGGGAAAGAAAGAAAACTACTCTTTTATCATATTTTAAACATATCTCCTTATAAATTTACTCAAATTTCAAGTGGCACTCGTCAATTCCACATCCAATTAGTACCCATTGTGCAGGTTTTGGGTAGACCCATGGTGAGATAAAGTGGAAATACATTAAAAAAAAAGTGTTTTTAGAAAAGACATGTGTTTTTCATATATTTCTAGTTTATATCACTATGGGTCTACCAAAAGTATGTAGAGTGGGCACTCGTTGGATGCAGAATTTAATTCTACATCCAACGAGTGCCTACACTTGAAATTTGAGCAAACATATAAGAAGATAAGTTGAAATTATGATTAAAAAAATAGTTTTTTTCTTTCCCTCCATAACTATTTACCCTTATGGTTGACATCATCATCTTGAATCCTATTGGTTATTTTAAAGTTGATGTTGGTTGCACATTTTTCATTTTGAGGCCTATTTTTTACCTCAAAATTTCATTAATGTATGTGTTTGCTCTCAAAATCAAACTCACACAGAAATTCCAACCATCTAGCTTGCTTGGTATTTAAGCTTGGTTTCTCAAACAAATACTTCAAACCACGATGGTTGGTTCTAAGCTCAAATCCCTTTCTCATTAAATAGTGCATCCACATTTTCAAAGCATGTATTACTACATCAAGTTGCAATAGTGAGCAGCATAGCTTTTATCATGTTCATTCAATTTTCTCGAGTCATAAAAAACTACATGATTATCTTGCATAAGAACTCCACTAAGTCCTTCAGCACATGAATCTATGCACACAACAAAATATTTATCTGGATCTGTGATCTTTAGAATCAATACACTAATAAGAAGTTTTTGCGATAGCTAAAAGATTTCCTCACTCTTGTTTCCATTCAAACTCCATCCCCTTCTTTTGCAAAGAAGTAATTGGGTGTGCAATTTTATATAATCCCTTAACGAGTTGCTTGTAATAGCTAGAAAGACACATTAAAGATATTACATCTATTACGTGCTTTGAAGTAGGCCAATTCATTATGGCCTGAATCTTCTCTGGATCGAAATATATTCCTTCTTCTAATATAATGTGAACCAAATAGTGAATTTGTTTTTTGTTAAAAACACATTTTCATAGTTTTGTGTATGGATTATGCTCTCTTAGCACTTGAAAAACCATTCTCAAATGTTCCTCATGTTCTTCTTCATTATTGGATTAAATAACAATATCATCTAGGAAGACAAGCACAAACTTATCCAATTACTTGTTGAAAACATTATTTATAAGACACGTGAATGTAGATGGTGCATTAGTGAGACCAAATGGCACTACCACAAATTCATAGTGACCATACATTTTTATAAAGGTTTTCTTATGAATGATAAAAATTTTATTCATTAATTCTTACTAATGATAACCAAACCTCAATAATTTTTTTTGAAAATACCCTTACATCTCTCATTTGGTCAAACAAGTCATCAATTCGAGGTAATGGATACCATGAACACCACAAATAACACAAGGGTGAGAAGTCTAAATTTGGTTGGAAAACCCTTTCCTAGGTTGTGTGATTGGTTTGATTATAATTAACATTGTTTCCCCCAATATTATTAGTATTATTTGCCATATTACCCCATTGGTCTAGTTTGATTGTTTTTCCAATTACTGTTGTTTATCTCCTTCCATTTTTTTTTTTTGGAGGTTATTAGTTTGGCCTCTTGTGGGACCAAGTTGAGAAGTAATAGGTTGAAACAAGTTGATATCTGATGGTAGAAAGGGAATAGAGAAAAATGGATTCCCTTGGTATGAAGAAGATACATTATAAGTGTCTAATCCCCCATAACAAGTGCTTGGTTCACCAAAAGAAGTGTTTGGTCTCCATGGTGGATAGAACCTATGGATAAAGACAAGTGATTGAACCAAGTTGTGGCTTAAGCTAGCATATGATATTTTTTTTATAAAATGATACCATCAATTGCATGGGAGGCCCTCGTCATTGAATGTGGTTCATCAAAAGAAGTTCTAGGGAGATTAGGTAGGATACTATACAAATAACTTGACTGAGAGTATATGAGGTCAAATTGTTTCCCCTTAAGGGTTGCATCTCCTTTCATTTGTAGAAGCAGATTTTCTATGTATTTAGCAATCATATGAAGAAGAGACTTCAAAAACTAATCCATTAAGATTTTTTCATGTATTTTATTTTACCTAATCTCCTCCTGCATTTCCATTCATGAATATGATCTATGATATAGGTAGAAGTAGACTAACAACACTTAGTAAGGAGTTAATATCCAATGTCATGTTGGATGGGTAATTGAAAGAATAATAAGAATGTGTTAGTTATGGCTCTAAAAGTGTTGTAAGTGTTGGAATTAAGGCTCATATACCATTTGGTTGAGACCCTGTGAAGGTCCATCAAGAGTCTAAACCACACTAACTCATCAATAATTATATAGAGGGACACCAAAATGAAAATTCGTTGTGTAGTTAGTGGGTTCATCTCCAAGTCTACTTTCAATGTTAGGTATTCCATAAAGTAACTTGGTAGGCATAGCCAACCAATTTGCACCATGTTTAATGGGGTCATTTGTAAGGAAACTTAAGTCTAGGATATTGAGGCTACCCATAAATGGTAGAATTGGAGTTGGATTTCCTTCAGCTAGAAGAGAAGGAGGTGGGACATTAGCCATGTTATAAATAGTTGTTTTACCACTAGAATATTATAAGATATTGTGTTGGAAGTCCCCCAAATAAAGGGGATTGTTCAACGATTCTAAGAAAATTCCTAAAATAATGTGGATATAATGCAACAATTAAAATCTAACTTTGAATATCTTAAAAAATGATTATTCACACTAGTCACTAGGATTATGTGGTGAAAATGGCCATTAATCCTTAATTTTTTAAATGGGGAAGTAACCATAATGATATCTAAGAATAGATGATTCTAAATTTGTATTAATTAATTTTTCACTTATTAAGATCTTAACCAAAGGGTATGTATTTAAAATAGTTCTCGAGATTTTTGGAGTATCAATTCCATATCCAATCATTATTGTTCTTGAAATGTTGTTTGCAATTGTAAACAATAAGGTATCCAAAATGGTGTTTCTTTTGGTAAACAATCAAGTTTCCACGTTGTCTTTTTTGATGTGCACAATATGGTTTCCATAGTGGCCTTTCTAATAGTGATAAAAAATGTTCCCAAAATGTTGTTTCCAATTGTAAACAAAACACACTCCTAAGACGCATAGCCAAACTCAAGAAAACAAAGTGAAAGGAGGGGTATTTCAAATGTGTTTCCACCAAATATGGTGAAATCCAATGAAAGTGGCAACAAGTGAAGTTACAAAGGTAGTTTCAATATCCTTAAGTATGTAATCACCCAAGGTGATAAAATCCAAGGGTTCACATTAAGCGCTACTATTGGTTGTCAAATGATATATCTCCTTATGCATATTGAAGAGAAGAATGGTCACTAGGTGGAAGCCTAGCCTAGAATAATGGTCACTAGTTTCGATATTCACACTCTATCGTCAAGGGGGATATAATTATCTGAACTCTAGTGAGAAACTTGAATTTGAATGTCCTTATAGGTCTTCTTGACCGAAAGGACCCTGAAAAGTTGGGTGGAAAGTAAATTGATCAGCATTTGGTGAGTATTTTACTTGAGTATATTTTGTGAGAGTGATAGGGCAATGTAGAAATACCACACCCAACATTGTTTCCCCTTTAATTGTACATCCCTTTTTCAAGAAAGATGTGGGGTGTCTCCTCTATTATACATGGTATTACAAAGGTATTTATCCCAATTAATCAATTCTAATTTTCAATTTCATGGCCTTGGGGATTTTAAAAACACCCCACAATCCTACACCCAAGGCCCTACTTTGATGTTGGTGTATAAAAATTTAAAATGATTGGTTTATTTTAGTTATGCTTGTTAATTTTAGGATTGCTTTTTGACAAAATTGCTTAGTTTTTTGTTCTATGTGTTCTCTCAAAAAATTGATGCCAAGAAGAGATGATGAACTTAGTGAATATCAACAATATGTTTCTTAAGATGGTATCCTTTATGTTCACAAAATGATGTGTGACAGCAAGAGAGGAAATGCTTGGAAGGAAATGATTGGTAAGAAAAAATTATTGAAAATAAAAAAGGAATTTCTTCTCTTTTCTCTTTTAACTCCTTCAACCATAAGAAAAATCAAACCAAAAGAACAATCAATAGTGGAAAACATGGGGGTAGAAATAGGGGAAAGGCTAGAAATGTTCATGCAAACCACCACATGCAAAAGGGCCCTAAAATAAGCAATCGTGCAAACAACTAACAAAAAAATGCATTCCATGCGTGGAAAATAGGGTCAACACTGCACTTAAGCCTAAAACTTGTAGTGACATTCGTGTGCATGCCTCAAAAGAGGGCTCAAATTTGTCCACATGGATATAGGGCTAAAAGTTGTGCATTATGAACAAAAAAATGTTGAACAACTACACACTTTTGTGCAAAGAAAAAAATTGTAAAGACACACCCACACAACATTGGGCTAGGGATGACCTAGATAGAGAGAAATGTTGCAAACCAGAAAGAAACATAAAGATATTAGGAAGCACTCTTATTCAAGAGGGTCACCATTTCACTAGTAAGGTGGTTGTGTGCAAGGTGACCTCCTACAATAGTGGGTTGGTATGCTAAGGTAGATAGTAAATAAAAAAAAATGGATTGTTCTATTTTGTCTTTCCCTAACCTCAATAAAGTAGGAAAAACATCCATCATAAGGATTTGTGAGGAAATGGAGAGTATACTTCAAAGAACACTTCTTGTAAAGTCTTCGATTTTTTAGGTTGAGGAGTCATAGTAGGAGTATCTATGAGTTTCCACGATATCCAAATGGTCCTACACACACCAAAAAAAACCAACCAAGATTCTGTCATTTCCTAACAATGGAAGATCGTACTATTAGTTTGTCAAAATCCATTTTACTTCTTTGAAATACATAAACAAATGACACAATTTTTTGGAGGGAAAGAAAATGAAATATTTATATTGACCAAAATAAGGGAATAATTACAAAAGCATTGGAAGCATATCACTTAAAGTGTGAAAGTGGCCTTGAATATTTTCTTGTCAGGGATCCTTCCTCACTTTAGTCTTTTGTCTATCCAGTGGAATTTCTAGATCTCTTCCTTATTAAATATGCATCCCAAGATCATAACCACAACATAATGAAAATATCGAGGAAAAAAATCACGATAATGGTAAGGACATTAAGGAATGGGATTGGTGCAAGTGGGAAACTCAATCCAAAGGAAGCACTAGAAACATAACTCTATCACTCTAAATCATGGACAAATGGAAACAAGATGGCTCAATTTATAGATGGATTTGGAACCTAAGTTGAAAATCTCTTCTCGTGAGAATGGAAAATTTTCATGGAGACTAAAGTTTTAAATTATAGTTGGTGATTCCATAAAAGTTGATGCCACCCAAACAAGAAGTCATCATAATCCGACTAACATTAATGGCTTCAAGATTTCTTCATTTTCACATCATTGTGTAAGCATGTGGAGGTTGTGAAGACTGTCATCTCTGTTACACATAGTTTTTAAGAAAATAAGTGTGTAGGCATAGGATTGACCAAAAAAGGTGCATCCTTTGACTTGTATGTGTATTGACAAGAAGACTTTCCTCCTATGAATTTTAGGCTAGAATATTTGGGCTGCAATACTTTGGTTTTTGTAGTCATTTGTTGTAATTAGATCGATTTAGGATGTATTCAACAATCAACACTATTTGTCGCATGAGGAAAAAAATTGTCTTGTTGATCATGTTCTGAATCAAGTTTCTGATCATTTGATATACAAAAACTAATAAGTTGGTTGAATAAGGGGGTAATCGATATAACATAATCAACCATAGTATTAAAAAGACCATGAATACAAGTCATTTTCTTGTATTTTGGTCGTTTCCTTAAAACGTTGCATGTTATTAGTTTTTGAAAACTCCAAAGATTGATCAATTATGTATCGAACAAGTTTTCAACTAAATCTTCAAAGTTGTGTACATGCATGATAAATCAAGGTCCTCATATAACCATAGAGGATTAGGGTCTGAGATCTTGCTTAGGCTTATAGCTTGCTTGTTGGATGTTCTAGCATAAATTAAAGTACCCTAGCAAAAGAATATTACCTTTATTTATTAGATAAGAAATATCATGTTCTAAGCCATTAGAAGGACGATTTTATTAAAAATGTTTTTTTATAGAAGGTAGAATTTATAGGTGCAAAATAGAAAATAGCTACAAAGATTTTTTAGTATTAATGTCCAAAAACTCCATCCAGATGTACTTTGAGAGGGAATTTCTAGTGAAGCTTAATATAAAGTGTAAGGCGGTGCCTTCCATAATAACTTGTCTCATTTGTTAGAGGATTGTTTATTCCATAAGATAAACCCAATGTTGAAGAAAATTCACTTCAATGTAATGTCAATCTATTCAATAGATTGGATTTGCTTCAATATGTTTCTCAAACAACTAAATCTAACTCATTGTCTCTCAAATCATTGAGACTTGATATATTCACAATTTAGATCCAAGATAATGCTATAGATCAGATCTGCCTCACTCTATTTCTCAAATTACAATTTAGTGTTATGCCAATTTATTCAACAAATCATATCCACTCAAGTATGTAATGTATATTCTCTAAGATTATATTTATACAAAATTAAAATATAAATGAAAACTCAGTTGAATATATGATCAAACAAGAGGAGGGGGGAGGAAATGGGCTCTGTGGTCAAGTCTTGGGCTAGGGTTAGAGACTGTGGTTAGGGACTAGGAGGCAGTTTAGGCTTTGTGGTTAAGGCACACTTTTATTGGTTTTTTTGCAGTGGTTTTTCCCCGGTGGGAGTTTTATGCGAAGGTAGTGGAGAAAACAGGTGATCAACATGGAGACCCCAACTTATGTGGATAACGACCATCTTGACACTGGGGAGATGTGGATGTTGACATGTGGAGGCCCAGGGGACCGGTCAGCTGAGAAGAGGGAAATTTTTTGATGCCTCAGCCGCACACGGATGTCACAAAGGAAGCTTTACTCTCTCCTGGTAAGTTGTCTCTCCTTCAGTCTCCCTTGAGCGAAGAAGTTTTTTTCAGGGATTTCTCCGAACAATGGCCTTTAGGAATGAGACTACCAAAAGTAGGAACCATACCCTCACTTAGCCCTTAAAGGGCCTCAGATATGGACTGGTTCAACCAGACCGAGAGAGAGTTTCTATTATCCTTTCCCTCTTCCTTCCAAGAGGGATTTGGGTCCTCTGAAAAGATCTATGGAATAGAAGGTTTCTCAGAAGTAGTAGCGGAATAGAGGAGAGTAGATGAGCTCATCTTACGACTCCCGAGGGAACAAGAGGATTTTCTAAAAATATCCACAACCAAAGACTTCATATCATCTTTCCTAGAAGTAGAAGAGCACCGAGGTTTCGGTTGGAAAAAGGGGATTAGAGATCCCCACACAGAAGGCCTCCAAATCTATCGAATATACGGACGATTTAGAATGCAACGACCATAGGAGGAAGACAGGGAAAGGACACAAATTAAAGAGAAATTTTAAAGTCAAAAGGGAACCTTGGGAACCTCGGGAACCTTGTCCTTGGGGAAGAAGTGGATTTAAGTCAAGTCACCCATATGGAAAATCAAACTCTGGTAGGAAGAGCAAGTGGAAGAACTTTCTCCCTTAAAAATATGATTGATTGGATGCATTTTTCTTGGAAGGAACAACTTGGATATGTCCTAGAGATCGTTGAACTCACCAGGAACTAGTTTTATTTTACTTTCCTGCAACCAAAACATGCAAAGTGGGTTCTTGGAAAATCCTGGAGTGTAAATAATTCCCCTTTACTCCTAAATCCTTGGAGTCCTCTTTTTTATGCCAAAAGAGAGAGATCGGAAAAAATATCAGTTTGGGTGCGACTACCGGCGCTTCCCCTGTATTTTTGGTCATTGGAACATTTCAAATTGATCGGTAATTTCTTAGGGGATTTTCTAGACGCAGACATGACCTTTGAAGAAACTAAACAAAGAAAAGTGGCAAGGGTGTTAGTCATTTTAAATGTCATGGAAGGTTTAGGTGAAGAAGTCAAACTAAGATGGGGAAGCCTTACCCACATCCAGAAACTAGATTATGAAAATGTTCCTTTTAGATGTAGGAGGTTCCACCAGTATGGGCATATGATTACAAATTGTAATCTTCCCTTAAGGACCAGAGGAAATGGATATAAAAGAGACAAAGGTAAGAAAATGTTTCAGGAGGAAACAATTATGACAGAGTCTCTCGATGAGGGAAGACAGGTCTCAGCAGGTCAAAGATAGTTAAAAGAAAAAGAACAAGATGCTCTGGCGTTGGAAAGACAAGCTTCCTCAACTGATTCAGGATTCAAAGCAACAACAGAAGCCGAGAACCTGTGCATCTCCAAGACACGATTGTATTTTGTACCAAACTCAGTCCCGGGTATTTCTTTATCCTCCTCTCCTCCCATTACTGTTTTAATAAACAACTTAAATTTAGAAGGCATTGAGTGGATGGAGACTCTCAAAAACGTGTATCTTTCAAAAATTTCCTCTCAGTTAGCTTCTAGACCCTCGGCTTCTTCGAATATTGAATCCCAGGCGAGTGACCTTCCAAGACCAAAGAGACTTTGTAGTATTGAAGAGGACACCACTTCTTCGTCCTTAGCGACCTCGTCGGGCTGTTATTTCCTTAGATCCCAGAAAAATGCTTCCTCGGGAGGTTTAGCCAAAGAAGTGGTTAAGACGCTGGATAAAAGTGGGCACGGAAGGAAATCATTAATTTTGAAGGCACAAACCAAAGCCAAGAGTGAGATTTTGGCCAGAAAACAACTTTCAATAAAGCAGGCGCTTAGAGCAAGGAGGACTCRGGGAAAGGGTTCGTKATGAAATGTTGCTCCTTTAATTGCAGGGGTCTGGCTAGTCCCCTCAAAAGACCAGCGCTAAAAAGGGTGATTTGCTCCAAGCACCTTGATATTATGTTGTTACAAGAGACGTTAGGGGAGGGGGAAAAGGTAAAAACAAGATTGAAATCCCTACTTCTGAGTTGGGATTTTGAAACTCTGTATGCATCGGGAATATCTGGGGGCTTGAAAATAGGTTGGAACACAAAAACTATCAAAGTCTCAAACTCCTGGGGCATGGAGTTGGGGATAGGAATAACTATTACTTTACCAAAGTTAGAAGAAAATATTCACATCATCAACGTTTATGGTCCTTGTCGGAACATGGGTACATTTTGGGACACTCTTTTTAATAAGTCCTTCTTGAAGGACCTACTGGTTATTCTAGGGGGAGATCTAAATTTTTATTTGGGACTCTCTGAAGTTTGGGGTGTACATGCAAGAGCAGACCCCCTGGTAGGTTACTTCACCCAAAAACTTGAGGAGTTCAAACCAACCTGGAGAAACAACAGGGTGGGGGAGGATATTATAGCAAAAAGGATGGATCATTTTCTAATTGTTGACTCTTTACTAGAAAAACAGTTACAAATGAAACAGTGGATTGGATCTAGGGGAATTTCTGATCATTATTCGATTTTCTTGGAATTAAGACGGGGTCCATAAAAGCCAACATGCCCTTTTAAATTCAATAAGACTTGGCTAACAGATGACTCTTTCATTAACCTAGTGAAAGAAAGTTGGATACCCTATCTCTAGGAAAGCAACCAGTCGACAGCCTTCCACTTTGCCGAAAATTTAAAAGGATTAAAACAAAATAAAAGGTATGGGCTTTTCAGAAAAGAAAAAATGAAGACATGGAACTTAAAGAAATTGAGTCCTGGCTACAAAGGATTTATGAGGAAGAAGGGGGAGCATATGCAACTCCAGGAGCCAAGATCTCACTAATTCATTTGGAAGAAAGGAGAAATAAGCTACTCAAGGATAAAGAATAAATGTGGAGGTTGAAAAGTAGAGCTACTTGGTTGAAAAGTGGAGACGAGAACACGAAGTTCTTTCAATCTTATGCAAAAGGAAGGAAGTGTGCAAATACCATCGGGCACTTGAAGGACTGGGATGGAAATCAGGAAAACACCTTTGAGGGAATGTCAAGATTAGGGGAAAAGCATTTTCAAGAACTTTTCAGAGCAGAGAACCAAGCTACAATAGAAGAAGTGGTTTGTTTGGCTCAGCTCTTCCCTAGGTTCGTCGATGAAGAGGGAAAAAAATGTTGATGGAAAAAGTTACAGATGAAGAACTGAAAGAAGTAATTCAAAGTTTCCAAAAAGACAAAAGCCCAGGTCCTGATGGCTAGACTATTGAGTTATTTCTGGGTTTTCATGACCTCTTGGGATGGGATTTACTTAATATGGTAGAGAACATCAGAATCACAGGGAAAATTCCACTAAGATTAAATTCTACTTTCATAGCATTAATCCCAAAAACTGACAATCCAATTACTTTGGATGATTTCCGACCAATTTCCCTCTATAATTGCATCTACAAAATTGTTTCGAAAATTATAGCAAGAAGGGTGAAAAGAATTCTCTCTGAAAGAATATCGAGTGAGAAGTTTGTATTTTTGGAAGGTAGACAAATCCATGAAGCCATAGAAGTAGCGCAAGAAGGACTACACAACATTAAATCCAGAAAAACGAAGGGTGCAGTGCTAAAAATTGATCTCTCCAAAGCCTATGACAGAGTAAGTTGGATCTATATTTGTCTACTATTAACTCATTTGGGCTTTGCAGTTCCCTTCATCAAGTGGATCATGAACTGTCTTACAGCAGTCTCCTTTGCAGTACTAATTAATGGTCCTGCATCCCCCTTTTTCCATTTAGAAAGAGGCTTAAGACAGGGGTGCCCACTTTCCCCTTTGCTTTTTCTTTTGGTCGCTAAAGGAATCAGCATAGAAATTTCGGAAGAAAAAAGCTTAGGAACTTTATTCGGAATCAAAGTTTCACAAACCCTACAAATTACTCACCTTCTTTTCATGGATGATGTGTTAATATTTAGTATGGGATCCAGATAGGACACAGAAACCCTGAAGAACATCCTAAGTCTTTTCTCAAAAGCAACAGGTATGGTAATAAATGAAGAGAAATCGTCACTCACAACAAATTTTCTAATGACAGAAGAGATTGGAGACTTCAAACAACATTTTCCTTTTGAGGAAAATAAATTAGAAGAAGGATTGAAATACATGGGTTTTTACTTAAAACCAAATGACTACAAGAAAGAGGACTGAAAGTGGCTTTTGAAGAAACTAGAAAAATGACTTATTTCTTGGAGTCATAGATGGCTCTCTCGAGCCGGAAGACTAGTACTAGTCAAATTGGTTTTGGAAGCCATTCCAGTCTACTAGATGTCACTCTCTTGGATCCCCAAAGGAATTATGGAAGCAGCTAGAAAAATCACCTTCGGATTTATTTGGAGTGGCAAGAAAGAAGCACATGTGACCCCCTGGGTTTGTTAGGAGAGGATTGTGGTTTTGAAGGCGCTTGGAGGATGGTGTTTGAAAAATATTTCTCTTCTCAAAAGATTTGGCAGCAAAAGGAGGATGGCGTCTAATAAACTCTTCTAGTCTATGGACTAGGGTGGTGTTACAAAAATATATTGAACCCGATTCTCTGGAGACATGGATTAGGAATCCTCATAAATCCCTTAAAGGATTTTCGATTATTTGGAAGGCAATTGTCAACTCGTTCCCAGTCATAGGGGAAGACATATCTTGGAATATAGGGAACGGATAGCGAGTCAGATTGGGAGCATATCCTTGGGTTAGATGTGAAGGACAGCACATACTTCCTGAACATCTTATCTTCCTTTTGAGAATTTGGGGTTTTGATACTTTAAACAAACTTGTAGATCCAGACCTAACAACCATTTGGCCCCAAGGATGTAAATCAATAAATGAGTTGGGCTTAGAAGAAGAGGATGTTGAAGAGATGGAAAGGTATATAACAAGCCTAAAAATATCACAGATCAAACTCATGGATTACAAGGACGAACTTATTTGGGACCTGTCTACTTCGGGAATCTATATGCCCAAGGATGGCTATATCAAATTTAATTTAGATCCAGTCTGGTGGTGGAAAAAAAATTGGAAGTTGGCATGCTCGGCAAAATCAAGACTTTTCATGTGGAATGTCTTAAAAAATAAGGTGTCGACTTGGGATATACTTAAAAAAAGAAATAACTATGGCCCTGGTTGGTGCTCCCTTTGTAAATCAGAAGGAGAATCAACACTCCATATCTTTTTGGAATCTCGATTTATCAAAGACGTATGGATTGAAATGTCAAGACACTTGAAACATCGATGCAGATGGAACGACCCTTCTTTGGAACAAGCCTGGCATGATTGGTGGTCGAACAGAGAATATAAGGGTTTTAGAGATCTACCACTTTTGATAATTTGGGGAGTTTGGATAGCTCGAAACACTCTCATTTTTAATGGAGTCGCTTTGGCTCCAGAAATCACAACAATTAAAAGTATTTCCCTTTTCTCTTCTTACTCTCCTACTGTTGAGAGAGACAAGATTAGAAATTTTCTGGAGGAAGAAATTGATAAATCAAAACCTTGGGGTTTTTTTTATGGAGCTTCCCAAAGCAATAGATGCAGGGGAGGAGGGATTTATATTTCTCAAACTCCCACTATTTTACCCTGACTATTTGCCTAGGGTTGGGAACAAACAATTATGTAGAATTGATGAGCCTCAAACTACTCATTGCCTTCGCCTTTGAAAAGAACTATAAAACAATTATTGTTTTTGGAGATTCAATGAATTTCATAAAATGGATTAATGGCACACAAAGATGTACAAACATTAGAATTGCTAATATAGTGGAAGACATCAATTTCTTACATACCTCTTTTGATTCTCTCATGTGCCGACATGTTTACAGGGAAAGAAACAAAGAAGCGAGCAGGAGGTCGAAAGAAGGGACAAACTTAGCTTTGAACCTATGGAAAGTAATTGAGTTCCTAAATGATCACATTCAGGAACACCTACAACAACCTTTTTTGTGAACATAATAGACAACATATTCTATATGTAAGAAGCTCCTTTGATGAAGCATATTTTGTATAATCCAAACGGATTTTATATCACAACAGTCCTTTACAGGAAGGACATCTCTGAGCTACACCAATAGCAAATCTACAGACAAAACAGTTGATCAGGAATACACTCTGAAAATGTATTTACATAATCATGTAAGTTTGTTCTCATCATATGATATAAAATTACACTTTTTTCCTTGGAAAAAGAATAAAAACTTCGTCAAAATTGACATAAATATATATGTATTCAAATCTTGTCATTTAATTAGATATTAGATAGAATAATAGTAAATAAAAATCAATATTGAACGCATTTAATTATAAATATATAATTCATAGTAGTTCAAAATATTAGAAAAACAAAAACACAAAAAGGCTTAAGTGTGTGTTTGTTGTACACCAAAAATGTTAGATGATTAGTAATTTAATTAAAATCGTGTTCCTTATGGTTGCATCATGCCTCTCAAATATCTTAAAACACAAATCCTTATTATTAATCAAAAAACTATTGTACAAAAAATGAGAGTCCAACTTTGAAACATTCCATTGGTCCCCCGTCTACTTAATTTTTTTTTACTAAATAAAGGAAACAATCAAAATCAACACGTGGAAAAAATCAATATAATATATAATATCAACATTATTTCCCATATTTAGATTATTTTGTTCATATTGGCTATTATTTTTCTCCATATCTTCTTTCATATTTTAATTCATACGATTTCAAACTACTAATCGAACATCCTACACAAAGTGATACATCATTTAGTATCATACACAAGTTGAATGTTGTTCAACAAATAACTCATAATAACAAGCTAAATATCTCTAAATTTATTTTCTTCTTTTCTAGATCCATTAATAATTTAAACTACCCTATGTTAGTAATTATATGCTAATATCAACATTATTGCCCATTTCAATTGAGATTATTTTGTTCATATTGACTGCTTTTTTTCTCCTATTTTCTTTGATATTTTAATTCAAACAAGTTCAAACTACTAATCGAACATCCTACACAAAGTGATACATCATTTATGATCATACACAAGTTGAATGTTATTCAACAAATAATTCATAATAACAAGCTAAATCTCTTTAAATTTATTTTCTTCTTTTCTAGATCCATTAATAACTTAAACTACCCTATACTATTTACTATATGCATACCCCAAACCCATCACCCTACCTTAATACAATTTTTTTTCTTCTCCCTATTACCCAATCATATCTTTAAGCTTGAAACATCTCAACAAAAATTATACTTACCGACACCCAACCCCTCATGCTACCTTAATACATTTTGTTTTCTTCTCCCCCATTACCCAATCATATCTTCAGGCATCCCAAGAGAAATTATATTGCAATTTCAAACAACCATATGCCAACTTATGTTTATATATATATATATAAACTGTTAGAAATAATAGGTGTGCTCATTTAACCATAGACAAAATAGCAATATTGTAACCCAACCATAGGCCGAAGCCACCCCCGAGCACCTTAACCTCGACAGAGAAAATAATTCTAAAAGAAAACTCTAGGTCCAAAAGCCAATCAAGGTAGCATACCACTCTCCAGAGCTAACGTATCAAGCAGAAGGTCCAAACCATAACCAAGAGAAAGTCCAAGCCTAAAACCGAAAATACTAGTTGCAGTAGTTGCATCTGCAACTACTCTCTAGACTTGCGCACTTACTAAATTTTTGCAGTTGCGAGCTGTGTGTGTCCAAATGAGCTATGGAATCCTATATTTATACTTCTCTTCCTTAGTTGTCTCCGCTGACTTCTCTTTCTGGAGGCTAAAAACTCAATATTAATTATTTTCTTTAGCTGACTTGTCTTCTAGGATTATGTCCAATGCTTTAGGGTTTCTTCTTGCTTCCCGGAATATTCTATTCTTGTCAAGGTTACACATGGAGATTTAAAACCTCCTGAAGCTACCATAATATCAACACTCTCTCCTAGCTAGGGAGGTATTTAAAAGTAATGGTCTTGAGCACAAACATACCATTCAACGAGTAGCATCATCATAGCCACACAGACTATCTCATGATCAAATCACGAGCACCATCATCAGTATCATCTGATAGCATCAACTGTATCAACTCTCAAATTCATACTCCATCTGAGTAATCAGGCATGATGTTGGATAAGTCACTCACTCCACAAAGTGATACAAGAATCATTCTTCTAATCCGGACATATGTCCTAGAAGAATAAACGTTCCAAAAGATGTTGGAAGCCACGCCATGGGCTACAAGGACTATTCATCTAATCCAAACATACGTCCTAGAAGAATAAATGTCCTGGACCATTTTCTGCCTGGAGAATGTCTGACCACTAGCACACTAACAATCTATCCATCTAGATAATAATCATTTCCAACATTACTGATAGTCTCCATGGCAATCAGGACAATGTCATTCAATAGAACACAATTGTGTCTATCCATAGTAGTACACAACTACTATTCATTGGTACACAACCACACCAAGTAGCACACGACTACTTAATTAGTGACGCATAGTCACAACCAATGGGACACATCCACCACAATAGCATACATCTACTATCCAGAGACATACAATCTCCACAACAATCATATCATCTAATATCAACCTGCATAAAACAATATCATGATATAAACTGAGTCATTTGGGCCATTATTCCACACACATATGTGAGATATGGAAGAGCATCTACCCTCAAAAAGTAAAACATCAGTCATGGGCTATTTGGACTATTCTTCTCAAGCACAAAAGAATAGTTCTCCCTGATTTCTGAGCCTAGACCATTCACCTAACTGGGCCATTCCTCCGACATTAATCATAGTGCAACCTAGAGATAATGAGTCTGCCCTAGGGAATGCATGTCCTTGATTGTTGAACCTGGACCATTCACCTAACTGGGCCATTCCTCCAACACTAATCATAGTGCAACTTAGAGAGAATGAGTCTACCCTAGGGAATGACTGTCTGAACCATTTCCTAATGAAAATGATTGTCATGCACCAACCTCCAAAACAAACCATTCTTAGAAATTGCTTACAACTGTGAATTTTGAAAGAATGATTGCTCAGTGAGGCAGACCATTCTACTTGACCACTACTCAGAGTGACTTCCAAAAAGAAATATTGTCCTAGACCATTCCCCCACACTAGCCATAAGGGGAATTGTTGTCTATGGTACATCATCAATCTATCAGACCATTTTCATTACGAAAATGACTATCCGATCTGGACAATTTTCCGAACTGGAAAATGTCTGTCCGTCGGAAATCTCAAACCACTTTTCAAACTGGAAAGGAATTGCTCATCCTAGACCATTTTTCAAACTGAAAAATGAATGTCCATAAATCAATAACATATCAGTGCTCCCTCCCAACCTGGAAGTAATCTCTTCCTTTTTCAATAAGGAATTTGTCTCCACGAGCCCCAGCATGTTTCTTAAGTACGCAAACTTTTCATCTTGGATAAAGGCTTGACCAAAATTTTGTTATTTGTTCATCTATGGAGATATATTGGAGAACCACTTCTCTTTTCTGGACTTCATCATGAAGAATATAATGCTTGATCTAAATGCACTTCGATCTGTCATGGAACACTAGTTTTCTCTGAAAGCTTCATATAGCTCTGATCATTACAATATATCATGGTTGAATTCAACACTTATGTTTCTTGCGAGCTCATGATATCGTAGCAAGACTCAAACTGAAACATATCCAAGTAGCACTTCTTCTATCATCAAGAGAGTTTTCCATGGATTAACAATCCATCATCCCAGACTTTTGAGTAACTATTCTGATACATTATCTCTGTCATAGAAAGTTTTCACCATGCTTCTGTTGTATATGAGATACTCTTCATCAAGTTGTTTGAATCCATACAAGGTCTTATTATATCTGCATACATGGGTCTCTTTCTAGTATAAGCTTCTTTCTCACTTGTTTTATTGGGAAGAACAGTCTTTTACATGTAAATTCCAATCCATGGATACTACAAAAGGAATATCTGGTTTACTGGAACAAGTTGTTGTCATAGTCTTCTCCCTCCTTCTGGAAGAACCTCTAAATCTTACAATGTTTCCATTCATAAGTCTTTTTCACATTTTGTTACATACACTGTTATTTATCATAACTTCCATTTCTTCTGCTCGATTGCTTCTAGTGGGTTCAAACCACGCTAGTAGTCTTTGTGATTCTCGGTATAATAATTGGTTGTTTTGGCTTTTCTTTCTTTCTTGGAATCTTCATGTTCCTCGTCATGTTTCTCTTTAGCTCTTGGAAAAATGGAGTCTTCTATCGATTCCATGTCCTAAAATTCCAACTTCTTCCTTTCATCATGGGATCATGGATGTAGATGGACAACCAAGGATACTTTAAGGCTTCTTTTCAAAGAAGACTTCTTCTGAACACGTGTTGTTTATCATGGCTACTACTTTTAATGGGAACATGGACAAATACTTCATAACCCTCAATGGATCATATCATTTAGGATTAGCTCCCTCCTAATCCTTGCTTTATGCATGAATGCATGCTCTTCTTTTGGAATTATGTAATCAACGCCCTCCAACTAAGAGAGTCCACACTTATGGTTGCTTCCTTATTGCCTTCTGCAAAGTATCACAAGTCTTTTTCTAATCTCCTTTTGATTGTTGACTTCTTTTTGTTTTGACTTCTTCTAGGTCTCTTCAAGTTTGATTATGATTTTTGACTTATCTGGCAATTGTTACTTATATAATGGCTTCCATGGGAATTGTTACCAAGGATTGTCAACATACTTCATCTTTTCATGTATTGTTTGACTTTAGTCATCATGATAGCAATCATTATCTTGTTATTCTTTTATAAGTATCGTTTCACTTGAACATCTTATCTTCTAAGAAATAGATATGCATGATATGTACAGAAGCTATGTAAACATGGTATGTACAAGAACTTTGAAGAATATTGTTACCTTAACTTAGAAGAAGAAATCTTGCTTCATCTTGTTTGACTTTCTTTGAGGGCTCATTTTCTTCGACAATTGTTGCTTTGTGTTTCCTTCCTTTTCTATAACTCGAGACAATGATTCATATTTTCGACAGTTGAAGCATTGTATTTTTGACATATCATTTTCTTGATTTGGTTTCTTTCTTGAGTCAAACTTCCTCTTATCCTTGAATTTCTTGAACTTTGTTGTGAGGTTTGATAATCATCTTTATTTTTGAATTTATCTTTTGCACTAATCCTTGATTCTTCTTCTACACAACAAGTCCAAAGTTTTTCAAATGGGGAATACTCCTTTCTTGTGTTCATGCTTGTGGCAAATGCATCCCATGCCTTGGGAAGGCCATTGAGTACTATATTTACCAGTTCATTTTCTGAAATGATTTCTTCAATAGCTTGTAATTGATCTTTTAACTGAGAGATTCTTACCAAGTATGATGTTATGATGTCATCATCATTCATTTTCATGTCACATAGCTCATTCTTCAGACTCATTACTTGTCCAAAGTTTCTGACTGAGAAGAGGTTAGTTAGGACATCGTACATCTTCTTAGATGAGTCAGGATGAGAGATGTAGGGTATCAAGTGGTCTTTTACATAGTCCACTATGATACTCATGGCATTGATGTCATTGTTCTTGAACTTCTCCATAACTGCGACGTTCTGAGGTTCCTTCTCTTTTCCTTCTTCAAACTGTGGTTCCACAATCTTTCCTTTCATAATATCCAACACTTTATCTTTGACAAGGATAAGATCAATCCTTGTCTTCCATGCTCTGAAGTTAAAAACCCCTTCTAAGTTGTTTTCTAACTTCATAGAGTAAGTCGTGACTGCTTTGACTTGGTCAACCTTTGACTTCGACTAAAAACTCAAACTTGACATCTTAATTCGCTGAAAGTACCAAGAGGTGCGCTAGACTAGGGCACACTAGTCTATCTAGAAATTAGATCAAGCTCTTCACTTAAGGTGCCTTAACAAGAGGGTTAAGGTTTCGGTGTTGCAGCAAAAACTTTGACTGCAACTGTAACTGAGAAAATCCTCCCAATCTATCTTCCAACGGTTAGACTGTCCAAAAATAGTGTGGGCCCATAACCTATTAGAAATAATAGGTGTGCTCATTTAACCATAGACAATATAGCAATATTGTCACCCAACCATAGGTCAAAGCCACCTCCGATGATCCGGATTATTTTTGGCACGAAATGAGAGCGGAGATATAACAAAGAAATGCACAGAGATATTGTAGATATTCAATAATATAACATAAATGTATCAGAGAAGCAACCATAAACACCGATATACAGTAATTCACAATTTCTATTAATGAAATAAATGTATAGAGACCATAAAAATACAAAGTGAAAGACTCGCTAGAATGGTGGCAACTTATCTCTGAGAAGAGATGTGACGGCTACTCGCATTCGCAAGAAGATGATTACAGTGAGGCTCTGAAAGTATTTTTACAATAAACAGGAATGTCAAAAACCCTAGACATCCAAAAACCTAACCCTAGGAAATGAAGCGCCAAAAGTCATGTAGACCCCATTTGGGTAAGTTAATACATCAACTTCCCGGGACCGTAACTTTTGCATACGATCTCCGTTTTAGGCGTATGATAGACCGTTGGAAAGGTATCGCCGAGGAGATTCATTTTATAGGTGCAATATTGAAAAAACTTTCATATTGCAAAACTGTTTTCCCAAAAAACATCGTTTAGTGCCCCAAAATGGCCCCAAAAGTTAAAACCTGCTAAAAATAGTAAATTACCAGAATTGACAGAAAATTGTTTTGAGCCAGTTGGAAAAGGTGGGTGGCCACCAATATCCACCTGGATCAATCCTCCCTCCTTAGGAAGCAATGGTCTCCATTGAGTCGAGTGCCCGAGGGAGAGGAAAAAGTGTTCGTTGAATCTAAATCTTGGTGAGTTGTTTGCCTTGTTGGAGATGTCACGCTGCTCAGTTTGTGGAAGTCTGTCACAAACCTGTTGAGGATGAAGTTGTTCAAAAAGTCTATCTACATGAAAGGATTGTGTGCAGAAGGAATCTTTGCACTTTGTTGCAACCTTGTCAACCTGCTTCTGTTGGATAGAAGGTGTTTAGGGCGAGGTTGTGGTGGTTGCAGTGTCCTTCTATTCCCCTTTTGAATAGATTGTGAAGACGTTGAATTTTGTAGTATGAGATACTACCTTGTGGCACTTTTTAGGTGGAACAATAGTCGAAACTACCTCTGGGATTTTGTAGAGATGACCCTCCAGAGAAACAATGACACTGCGGGGTCGATACCTATAAACAGCATGGTGCTTCCACATATATGGTTGACCCAAGAGAACATCACAGACATCTAGTGGGGCAACATCAAATAATACCTCATCATTGAAGGGTTGGATGTCGTTTGAAAATTGATACTGTTAGCTGACACAAAGATCCCATTCTTGGCGAAGCCACCCGATGTTGTATGGTTGCGAGTGTGGTGTTATCGACGATCTCAATTGTTTGACGACTTCTGCTAAGATGAGGTTCTTCTGGATTCCACTGTCAACAATAAAATGCAGTGGAGTCCCCTTCACCCACATCTGTGAATGAAAAATGTGCTCCCCCTCTTCAGGATCTGTTGGTTCTTCTGGTTGAATTGTTGCAGTCACGACAATAGCAGTGGGGTCTGCGTCAATGATCTGTTATTTACCAGTGTTTTCAGAATCATATTCTGAATCAGGGTTCGACTCCTTGTCTTTGATCTCGACCACCAATAACTGTTTTGAGCGACATTCATCAGTGTTGTTTCAGGGGATTTTGTGGGAATCGCACCATTTTTCGGTGTCCTTTGTCTTCCCGTGACCCTTCTTTTCCTATGGCTTCGACCGGTTTTGGGGGGACTGTTTGTTAGGGTCATCTTTGTCTTACTTTAGTTGTTACGGATTTGCAGGCCCAAACTATCGTTTGTTCTGGTGCTTAAATTTCTACTCGATTTTAACAGCATATCGATAAACAACACCGAGTGATGAGATGTCCAGAAAATCCATTTCAGTTTGGATGTATCTGTGTAAAGCCCCACGGTATTTCAAAACCAAATATCGTTCGGAGTCTTTGATACCCAACTTGGTTCATAAAGTATGGAAGGTATTGATGAACTCCGGAACTGTTTGGCCCCTCTCTTGCCACAGTGTGGTTCATCTCATACACTGGTCCTCATAGTTTCCAACAAGGTAATACTGTTCATTTACCACATCCACAAAAAAATCTCAAGTGGGTTCGACCCCATATATTCCAGAATCCTCTGTGAAAGTTTGCTTCCAGTAAGTTTCCCACCAATGTTTGACATGGGGGAGAGCTTTAAAGAGTGCGAAGGTGATCTTTTCTCTATCGGGAAAATTACGAACAGAGAAATAACCTCTGACAGATTTAACCATTTGTCTAGGGCATCCGCATCTATCTAACCTTCAAATACGAGAATATCAAAATTAACTTGTACCTTGAAATGAGAGGTTCTTCCAAAGTGGTTGTTTGATGAAGATGCATCTGTTGCAATCGACAGGCGTTGAAGAATGTGAAAAAAATTCTCCATCATTTCGTCCCTATGTCGCGTGAGAGCTTGCTCAAGCAACAGATTGATGGGATCGTCTACTCCGTCGTTTTTCTTTTCTTCCACCATTGAGGGTTTCTTAGGTGTGCGAAAGCGATTTTCCTCAAAAGAGACAAGCTCGAGACCCGACTTGCTATACTCAGAGCTCGTCGGGGACATGCATTGAAAAAAACGATCCAAAACACCCTGCTTTAATACCATTAATCCGGATTATTTTTTACATGAAATGAGAGCGGAGGTATAACAAAGAAATGCATAGAGATATCGCAGATATTCAATAATATAACAGAAATGTATCAGAGATGCAACCATAAACACAGATATACAGTAATACATGATTTCTATTAATGAAAGAAATGTACAAAAACTGTAAAAATACAGAGTGAAAGACTCGCTAGAATGGTGGCAGCTTATCTCTGAGAAGACATGTGACGGCTACTCGCATTCGCAAGAAGATGATTGCAGTGATGCTCTGAAATCCTTTTTACAATAAACAGGAATGTCAAAAACCCTAGACATCCAAAAACCTAACCCTAGAAGATGAAGTGCCAAAAGTCATGTGGGTCCCGTTTGGGTAAGTTAGTACATCAACTTCTCGGGATCGTAACTTTTGCATATTTTGTTTTAGGCGTATGATAGCCCGTTGGAAAGATATCGTCGAGGAGATTCATTTTATAGGTGCAATATCGAAAAAACTTTCATATTGCAAACCTGTTTTCCCAAAAAACATCATTTAGTGCCCCAAAATGGCCCCGGAAGTTAAAACTTGCTAAAAATAGTGAATTACCAAAATGGCCAGAAAACTGTTTTGAGCAAGTTGGAAAAGGTGGGTGGCCACCGATATCCCCCTGTATCAATCCTCCCTCCGTAGGAATCAATGGTCTCCATTGCATTGAATGCTTGAGGGAGAGGAAAAATTGTTTGATGAATATGAATCTTGGTGAGTTGTTTGTCTTGTTGGAGACGTTGCACTGCTCAGTTTGTGGAAGTCTGTCATGAATCTGTTGAGGCTGCGGTTGTTCAAAAAGTCTAGCTACATGAGGGGATGGTGTGCAGAAGGAATAATTATGCTTTGTTGCAACCTCGTCGACCTGCTTTTGTTGGATAGAAGGTGCTTGGGGCGAGGCTGTAATGGTTGCAGTGTCCCTATGTTCCCCTTTTGAACAGAGTGTGAATACGCTGAATTTTGTAGTATGAAATACTACCTTGCGGCACTTTTTAGGTGGAACACTAGTCGAAACTACCTCTGATATTCTGTAGAGATGACCCCCCAGAGAAACAATGACACTGCGGGGTCGATACTCATAAACAGCATGGCGCTTCTACATATATGGTTGGCCCAAGAGAACATCACAGGCATCCAGTGGGGCAACATCACATAATACCTCATCCTTGAATGGTTGGATGTCGTATGAAAATCGACAATGTTGGCTGACACAAAGATCTCGTTCTTGGCGAAGCCACCCGATGTTGTATGGTTATGAGTGTGGTGTTGTCGACAATCCCAACAGTTTGACGACCTCTGCTAAGATGAGGTTCTTCTAGCTTCCATTGTCAACAATAAAATGCAACGGGGTCCCCTTCACCCACATTTGTGAATGAAAAATG
>JASDQU010374443.1:47379-57498 GCA_032191745.1 Picea mariana | reverse complement strand
TTATGCTGCTCAGAGGTGGTAGATAGGCGGGTAAAATGCTCGGAATCAACTTATCATTCGCAAGATCATCTATGTTCTTGGTTCGCTTCTCATCTATGAGTCGTGATGGTATGGCTCAAGCAGTAGATGGAAAGGTTGGCAATCCTCTTGTCGATGATGCTTGTAGACAGGTAGAAAATCCTCTCTCCGACATGACTCTTTCAGCCATCAAGTCGATGAGTACTTCTGTTACTGATTCTTCAACTACGGTGAGCTCATCGGACATACACGCTCGGGATTAATAATATCAGCTTCACAATTAACTTAGATACTACACTAGAATAAATAGTAAGAGGGAATTGATCACTATATACAATTAACTTGGTCTGCGGGCTCAAATTCTTGGTTAGCAAAAGTGTTCTTCGTGCATGGCGCGATGGGATATATAGGCAACTCGACAACGGTCCGCTTGTAATGAGTATGAAGCCTCATTAACTCTTGTTCTGTTTGTTATGGCATGGTCCAATAGTTTGGTGTCGAGTTATAAATTATTTCCGACCCGTTCGGAGTGGCAGTCGAACGGATATATCGGTCCCAACAGTTATATTGCCTTGCCATGGCAAAGTGCCATGTGTCGTTGTTTTGATATCCCAACGAAGCTCCCATTCTGTAAATTTTTTGTCTGTGAAGTTCCCTCTGGAACCTTCTGTAACTTATCAAACTTAGCTCTCTTCTTACTCAGCTTTCTAGCCTTCCTCCCAGTGAGCTTCGTCTCAGTAGTCCTTTTTCCATTCTGATTATTATCGTCTTTGGACATAGTCATTGCACGTTGTTGATATTTTTCCTAGGATTCGAGATTAACACCTCTTCTTTATCCGAGATAGGTACTTCAGTCTTCTGCGAGTCTTCTAATTTTCTTGCATCTTCAACATATAGGTCTCTAGCGTTAAGTAGCTTCGACCTATTCTTATGTTCTTCACTCAGGTATGTGATCCTTCTAGTCATGAAATATTTTAACTCTTTTCTCTTCTGCTCCAAAACTTCTTCTTCTTCTTTTCATCTGGCTTGATCTCTTTCAATCCAAGGTTTCCATAGTAACATGGTAAACGGGGCGCGGTCCTCAATAAATTGAATAATCTCAAAATCTTATTTTGTCGAAGTTCCATTGGAATTCATATATATCTGAGTGAGCTTTCCACATAGGTTTACCAGTTTTCCTCTGAATAACCCTATTCCTCCTAATGAAGGAATCATAGCAGGCCTTCCTATAGCTTCCCAAGTTTTCTCTGTCATGATATTCACCTGTGTTTCCTCATCTAGAACACAGTCAATGTCAAAGTCTCTTATTCTTGCTTCAAGGCATTCCTTGTCTTTAAATATCTCTGATAATCTAACATGTCGGTGGTCATTCAAGGTTTCTTTCATCTGTAGCAATACCTTCTCTGATTCTTTATGGGGTTATGCTATAGCCTTAGTTTATGGATCTGCCTTAGGGTTTTCTTGTCTTATGTTCATACTTTCAAGCTTAGCAATCATTATAGGGCAATCCAACACTTCATGGTTCATAGCTTTGCAACAAAGACAACCAGGTCTTCTCTGAGGGCATGCCTTAGCAAGATGTCCTGGTTTTCTACAGCTATAACAGAGGGTTAATCATCTCTTTCTTTTAAATGACCCCCAGCTTCTCTTGTACTACGCACTAGGATCATAGGAGCTAACCTGCAATAAATTCTTTCTAGGATCATGCATCCATTTGTTAGTCCAAACATTCTTTCTATGCATAGGTATAACATATCTTTCACTATTCTTATCAAATCTAGTCATATCAAATCTTCTTTCATCTATTAATACCCTAGTTTTCAAACTAGTACAGACTCTATTAAACATACCTAGACCCATACTCTAGAAACAAAAATTTCCACTTATCTTACTTCTATAGAGCACAAAGCTTCTAGATCTAAAACTTTTAACTATTCTTACCTTTATCAGAGCACAGAGCTTGCAGATCTTACCTCTTTTTAATTGAGAATTCCCACTTTTACCTTTCTTAGGGCACAAAGCTTCCGGATCTTACCTCTTTTCTTCAGATCATACTTTTTTTCCTTAGAACAGAGCTTCTTAGGTCAAGTAGAATGATGCGCACTAGGGAAAAATATCTACACACACAGCTTTCATAGTTTTAGGATGGATCTTTGCACAAAGATTCTTCTTTCTCAATTCCCAGCAATCACAGTTTTAGTCCCGGCAATGGAACCATTTGTTGGCATAGGGGCAGACCCAGGGTTCAATGCTACAACAGTGCACCAACAAAGCCCTAACTACCGGCCCTTTCGCCAACACCTGTGAAGTAGATGAAGTCTCACCCGAGGTAGAGGCAGGGGTGGTTGCAGGACTCAGGTGTCTGCAACCTTAGCTGGGACACAGATCTGTGATTATAATACTTAATAAATCACTTAGCATCGTTAGTTCCTCAATATACAATCAATAATCACTTCGCTGATAAAACTGGGCTTCGTAGCATTCACACTAATATAATGCATTCAAGCACTTAGCATCAATAGATAGGGCAGATCTAGTAGATCAAGCACTCAGCACATTCATATAGATTAGATCTAACATTCTTATACATCATTAGCACTAAGCATAAGTGTATCTATCTAATTATATCTAACCACTTAGCAAAAGAAGATATAAACACATCCAGACAAGCACAAAGCAAGACAACACAGTGTTTACGTGGTTCACCCCCACCCTAGGGCTACGTCCACCAACTCTTCTTCTTTATTATCTTCAGTCAATCGGTTACAAGCACAGAGCCATCAAAACCCTACTCTGCATAGGACAGAAGATCTGCGTAGCTCGCTAGATCCTTCTTCCTTGCGTTACAGCACAAATCCTTCCACCATCTGTTACAACCACTTGTACTTAGCTCTGCAAGTCTCTCACAGTCATGCACAAAGTACTTACAAAACCCTACTTGCACTTAGCATACATCACATAGATGCCTATCTCTKCCTATAGATGCATATACATMTATTTATACATTACAAAATAGGCTTAAGCATGGGTAAACCCATGGGTCGACATCCCAATCCCGTTACATAATCCCAAAAACCCAAAAAGGACCCAAAAGTGGGTCGAGATCCCTTGATCTCCGCTTCGTCTTGCGCTCCTCCTTCGATAGGYTGTCGAAGTCCCAAAATAGGTCACTATGACTGAGAATCTCCCAAAACTTGKTCAAGGGCCAACACACAATATCCCCCAATATTGGCCAAACATCTCCAAAGCTACTGCAAAAATCATTGAAAATCAGTATAATAAAGTATTAAACCCACTATTTRCATAAATTCAGGGCGCAGCCCCTTACTCATTGGCCCCTGGTCGTATGGAGGGTCCCCATGTGGCCTTGGCTATTTGTTATGCATTGGCCCCCTTCCTCAAACCTGGCTCTGGCCTTATGGTCATGGTGCATGTGGCCTAGGCTATGAATCTGCGCGCTCTAAACTCAAATAGGCCCCCGACGGTTAAGCCATTGGTCGACGGGCTAACTTGATCAACCAGGGCTAACCCTTAAACTGTCCATGCTATAATCTCTGGACCCCGAGTCATATGATAACAGGTAGCGAGAACAGAGGGTTGTGGGCTAGTTGTTGCAAGCAGAGTGGACTGCCAAGGTAAGGTCGCATGCACATATATGAATCACTAAGACCCATCCCTTTATCCACCCGAAAATGAATTATATGTAACCTTAAATATAATCTGCAAAGTATACAATTAAGAACCAAACTAATGGCAGGCTGGCTAGCCTAGCCTTGCCAAGTCATTCATCCATGCCCAAGGTCACGGGTTCAAACCTCATAGACCCTAAACATTTTTCAAACCAATGAGCCAATGGAGGGGTACCACGTGGCACCACATTACTCGTCCACCTGTACACCAAGTGTCAAATACAGATTTTCCCATTTTCCACATCATCTGCCTTATCATCATGTTGACCGTACCCTACCACATGTCGTATGATTGTGCCACGTGTCACCCTTACAGTGGTGACACGTGTCACTCCTGATTGGTCCACATGTCTAACATGTCATCAGTTTGTACACCCAGTCACCCTACCACGTGTCAGTTTGTACACCCAATCAACACATTGAATATGCCACTATACCTTGCCACGTAAGTTGTATGGTCGTATGGCATGTACAGTCAGCTACCACGTGGCACTGTATGGACNGCCACGTGTCAGTTTGTACACCCAATCAACACATTGAATATGCCACTATACCTTGCCACGTAAGTTGTATGGTCGTACGGCATGTACAGTCAGCTACCACGTGGCACTGTATGGACTATACAGTCATCATTTTTTGTGCCTGTTTGGCCAAATGAACAGACCACGATATCTTGAGTATACAATGTCTGCTTGATCTCGTTCAAGTTGCATTGGTTGCGTATCGATGAGGCCTATGCACACATCCATTTTGAATCCATTCTGAGAACTTTTATTTTTAGGCCTTTCTGAGCCCCATCAAGCTCCTGGATCCAATTTTGGATCACATTGTTGAGAACTCAACACACCCTAAAAGGTTTGTGACCATTTCCTTTTTGGGTACCACACGATATTTTGCATTTGATTGTTTTCGCCTCGGTATGACACTGATACTCTCACTTATCTTATATGTTTCATGTTTGAATTGATTAACATTCACTTGAACATACAACAAAGAATCATCTTAACTCTAAAAGAGACTTAACAACTACTCAAGGAATCGGCGACCCATAATTTTCCCCGACTCGCTTAAGAAGTTCGGCTTCGGAAAAAAGTGTAATAGTGAATGTCGCGCAAATAGAAGAGTGACACTGCCGACCGTCAAACTCCTGAAAAACGTTCATCATCGGCGATTGCAAAATGATTAATTTCTTGTTGTAATAATAACCGCGATACTGCTCGGTATCGACAGTCTTGGCAACTAGTCTTTTCTTAGTGCTTTTGACGCGATCGATATTCTGAATATGACCCTTACCCACTAGCCGAATGCCTTTTGTTTTTATGATTAAATATTTCTAATGATCTGGGGTTGATAACTGCATGGAAGCATCAATCGACATCGAAAATTTTACAAGGGAAAGTATTAAAAAACTCACAGCGTAACAATGACAATCACAAGAATCTAATAATTTATGCGAAAAAAGGGCTTAGATAATAGAACACGGTTACTTTTTGTATTTAAAAGAAAGTGTGATCCATTCAAAACACTGTTGATATTTAGAATTAAAGGTTCCCGCCGAGTTCAGATCACATACAAATAATTCACGCTAACGCTGCAACCAACCAGCCCGGTGGCAGTGGGACCACGAATATCCTGACAACAAAAGAGCAAAAGGAAAAAATTGTCAAGAGTCGCTTAGAAAAATACAAGGTACGAAACCGCCCAGTATGCATCCCCTACACACGAACCTTTCCCCAAGTTACTACTCATGCCTTGCACTATGTTATTTTCTCCCGCCATCCGTTGTACCTCACGCAGCTGCACAATTGTATCTTGTGCTTCCCGAAGTCATCTCTGCAACCAAACCATGCTTCCTGCGCGACCCTGCGATGGTGGTATCTCCTGGTCTTTTGCCGCCAACTGACGTCGCAGCTCTCTATTTTCTTTGTAGAGTTCAGCTATTGCAAGTTGAGCTGGCTCTAACTGCTAAGTGAGACTTTTGACAGAAGTGATCGGCACTTTTTCCCTTCCCTTTCGTCTCCCACCTCCTCTACCGATAGTCCTAACTGGCTCCGACCAGTTGGTAAGGATCACACATCCCTCAACGGCTAGACATATGCTCAGCTCAGCTGGGACGTGGTATTCCTCCCTTTTCTCCATATTTTTTCTAGGCCTCCCTCTTCTCTGTGGTTTCGGCTTCGAAGAAGGTATGGTTCCCAGCATGGCTCTTTCAGACATACCTTTTTCCACCCCAAGCTCCGTTGGAGACGTTGATGTCGTCTCCAAGCAAATGCATGTACCTCCTGTTGGAGCTTCAAGTACATGGGAAGCCAATAAGAAAGAGTCCCAGGCATGTTGGGGCTTGGACCTCGCACTTTGACTGCCTCTCAGACACTGTCCCATGTTTGAAGGAGATTCCATAGTGCAACAGCGTAGGGACTTGGGTGTCTGCAGGTGATAAAGGACTATTACGCGGGACTTCGCCAAGATAAACTCACCGGACCAGAATCCAAGGGGATTTAAGCTCGGCATATACATTCCCCATAGAACTCCTGGAATTTATAGAGAAACAAAGGAATGAAATAGAGTGTGCCAATAAAAGACTCGCGCCTCACGACGTGATGTTTTGAAGACTCGACGTGCCACAACTGCTCGACGGATGCAATCCAGAACATGTAAACGTCGTTGAAACAGAGTTGCAGGGAACGTGTGGTACGATCCTTCTGATATTTTTGAACTTTCGAACCTCCATTATTGATGAATGATGTTTGACACACTTGGTGATACAGATTCTGGAGGCATTTAACGACTTTCCCTTTACGGTATCTGACCTTTTGGGAGCATTCACGCGCACACCCGTCTTTGACGCTTCCTTTCAGCCCCAAAGGTCAAGTGATTACTATGATAGTTTATACGCTCATGTATGTCATACTTGATTTTCCACCCTATAGCACGCTGACATAATTCATTTTAAACCAAAGAGGAGTGGCGGCTTCAGCTAGGTCATTACAGGTCATTCAAAGGAGCATCTGGGATCACATAAGTATTAAAACGACTGGGACTAGCGAGCTACACAGGTACACGTTAATCTTTTCATATTGTTTATGTCTTATCATAGGTTGCTTAATCGCTAAACTACATCTACCTTGATTGCAGGAAAAATCCTCCCAACTACTGAACAAAGCTCGTCTTGTTACCTTGTCGAAGAACTTGAAAGAAACACCAAAACTGAATCATCGAAGCAATGAAGGATTCTGGGCTCCCCGAGTTCGTCACCCCTGATGAATTTATCACCCTGAGAGACATGTTCCAAATGCATGTCAAACAAGACTCGCTATGGGCCGAAGAATGCGCAAAGATAATCGATGCAAGGCTAGGGCAAGTTTAACAATTTGTGGAACTCCCGATCAAAGCTCGAACCATTCTGCAACAGTTGAATGCCAGTTTGGTAAAGTATCAAGCACATGCAGCATATATCAGAGGAATATATGCAGCCCCAATGGAACAACACAGATTCCCATGGGCCCAAACTTGTGAAGATCTGTTCATCAGTTGGTTGGAATACGAAAGAAGTCATCCTTTTCAAGAAATATCTCGAGTGGACTATTAAAGAAATTGATGAATGATCACACCACGTGGCAATTTTTGTTTGGTTCAAACTGTACTTAGTCGTTAATTTTGGTTGAATTTTATATTATAAATAAGGGCATCAACCAATTAGTCAAGGGTCGATGGTTGTTGTAACAAATCTTTTTTTTTTGTTGTGGAGAATTATTTTGAGACTGCTATGAATTTAGAGTTCCTTCTGGACCAGAGACAAATTATTTCCATCAGATGCAATGTGATTGGACTTGGAGAGGAACTACTTCCTATATTGTTTCATCAATGATGCAGTAATGAGTAAGAGCAATTAATTCTATTGTCAAGTTATCTGGTGCAATGTCTTGATGTTCTTTGCTTTCATGATGGAGATAAATCGTTGTGTTATTATGTGATTCATGGTTATGGTAGATGAATTATTTTTCTTGCCATCATCTTATTACATATGTGCTTTCTTTCTGATAATTAGTTTCTCAGACAGTAATTGGATGTTCATTTGGTTAATGTATTAGTACTAGGCCCTTTGGCATAAAATCATTGTCTGCATGTTTGAGCAGTAGTTTATCCCAAGCTTAGCCTCTTCCCAGTAGTTAAATCTCAACCCTATTACTAGTCAAGTTGGTTTATACTGTCTTGCATCTCTCATACCAGCCCCACTCAAGAGAAAATACAGAGAAGAATAGTCCTAACTGAAGGAAGAGCCTTCACAAGAAAACACAAAGCCCATCGATAAATTGGTCGGATCGCAAGATCTGGAGAACCATTCCATCTCAAACACTGCAAAGTCTAATTGGGCCTCAGTGGCGAGTTTGGTTCCTACTTTTGAGTAAAGGGAATTAAGCCCCATCAACAGAACTAGCGCTAGAAGGAGGACCTGAGAATGAATGGTTGAGTATATAATTTATATAGTATTTCTAACAGCCTACAGATTCGTAATGGTCCACATGCATGGCTAGTCATCCAATAAATAGCCCACACTTACTGAATACCCCCGAAGTGGGTAACTCACCCCAGCCCAAGGAAGAACCTTTTCACTCTGAAATACCTTACGCCCTTCCTCATGAGGAAGTGAATCAATTCTGGAGAATCACTAGAGCCTACGCCCGGCAAATCGACGCGTTGTCCTTAACTCCCATCCTCACTCGAAGAAAACAACAAAGCATACGACTGGTTAGCACTCCCAACAAAGTTTTCGTACACTCCGTAGAAGACTTAATAAATTTCATGATCACCGAAATCCAAGAACCTCTTGATATGATACCTGAAACGCCAGCCAGCAACATCTCTGAGCCAAACGATTGTTTGAAAGAAGAGGACCTCAACTCAGATTCTGAATATATGGAAGTAATAATGATCATGAGGAGGAAAGGGAAATCCCGCTTCAATACAACCAACCTTGGTTGGCTAGACACGCTGTGGCCATCCCGGGACAAGTACATAATCTTCCCCGGCACTCGGAAAAGTTGCTCCCCAAGTACGATTCCAAAACTTCATGTTTACCTGAATATCATATCAAGAAGTTCATACTCGCGATCAGGATTATGAATGTTCAACATGAAGATGTAGTTTGTAGGCTCTTTCCCTACACATTTGAAAACTCGGCTTCCATGTGGTATTTTAATCTACCAATAGGATCCATAACCAACTGGACCAAATTCCAGAAGGACTTTTTAGACAAATTTGTGGAGGAAACTACCATGGGAGCTCTAATGGCTGAGTTGTTCGCAGCCACCATGAGCCTAAAAGAAAGGGTCAAAGATTCGCGTCCATCTTAAGCAAATTCCATCCCGCGGCGAAACCAACTCAAGAGTTGCAATCGAGGTTTATGCCAACGCGCTTCTGGCTTCCATTTCTATGTTCATAAAAAGGGTCACTAAGCAAACCCTGGCGGAGAATTTTGAAGAGGCCAAGACAATAGAATTTCAAATGAAAGGATGTAAAGAAGGCTGGGCTTCTTTGATGAAAAGAGAAACCCAACCCCGTCCTAGGAAAGGACTCCTTTTAACCAGACCGCTGGGGAAATCGGCTGAACAAACTCTCGACAAGGGTATAGAAGACCTACAAGGCATGGTTAAAAAATTATCCAATGAGATCATAGACATGAAGAGAAGCGCAAGGGAGGGAAACCAAAACCAAAAGCCCTATAAGACTTTCTTTAAAAGAAACCAACCTTTTAAAGAAATTGAACCTCCCCCAGCCAAATTAAACATTGACCTAGGGAATGTTGCGTCTGATTCTTTCTGTACTTATCACCAGGAGAACCACTCTGAAAGAGAATGCCCTCAATGGGTCCACGCCATGAATTTAATGGCCAATCATTTTCTGGACGAAGTCTCCCTGACCGAACAGTCAAGCAGTTCACCCATGACTATTGTCGATTAGGAAGAGGCTGACCCACCGTGAGACATAGCCATGTTGATATGGGATCCCGACATGATTGTGCCTTCAGATGATCTGTTTCAGCCTCGAGAACAACCCACATAATTTTCGGTAATAAAGACTAGTAAGGGTCCACCCAGCTCGAAAGATACCAATGCCAGTCGGGCCTCGCAAAGTAAGTTAACTCCCGATCGCTCGAAAATAACTTTCGCACATGGCAAAAAGCTATAAGAATCCATACCCAGGAATCCCCCAAACTAGATTACAACGTAATCGAAGATTTGAAGAAGCTAAAGGATAATATATCAGTTATGGATATATGTAGGATTCCTCAGCAAAAATACTTTCTACTACAAGCTTTGAGCTCTATAGAAGACCCGATGGCTAGCAATGGTCAGCAGAAGAATCTATCCCCAACCGATCTGGTAAGCAAGCCAACCGTAAATACCTACTC
>JASDQU010374441.1:72549-131491 GCA_032191745.1 Picea mariana | reverse complement strand
GATAAGAT
This sequence comes from Picea mariana, assembly GCA_032191745.1. NCBI lineage: Eukaryota > Viridiplantae > Streptophyta > Pinopsida > Pinales > Pinaceae > Picea > Picea mariana. The sequence goes on along the minus strand of JASDQU010374441.1, from coordinate 131,483 downwards.
TATATCATGCAAGGCTATAAAATATAGTTTTATCATGCAAGGCTATAAATTATATATGAAGCGAACACTTGCCTGGAAGCGTGGCGCTGATATGCACTGCCTGGCCTCAGAACCTGCTGTGTCGACCTGTTCTGTCCTGTGTAATTGTTCGGTCAATTGCAGAAATGAAACATCTGTTGTTCTGTCGAGTGTAATTGTTCGCTCAATTGCAGAAATGCAACATCTGGATGGATATTTATTTACAAAGATCCGACATTGTAGGTAAGTAAATGCACAGTTCTTTTCATGCATAGGCTATCTCCAAATTTATTGTCATTTATTAAAGAGTGTTCGCTGGACAAGCCATTTAAATCGTTAAGCTTGAATTTCTGTAATGTGTTTAATCTCTCATTAATTCAGTAACACGGTGGGATTACAACTGCAGTATAAGTCTCTGGTTCGTAAGGTGCGAAAAGACAGCTAAGGAAAGCTCTATTAATGCACCTTTAACACTTCCTGATTCGATAAGGATTGTATTAGAATCTGGCTTACAAGCTGATGCAGCGCCATAAATAGAGGACAAGGCGGTGGGATTTTTTAATATATATTCAGACTATTTATCACTTTCCCGGCGGTTGTTGATGGTTGTCAAAGATCGGTTTAATGTCAGCTGTCAAATCATAGGAGAAGCATTTATAAAAGCATTATGAAAGCAGACTTGATACTTAGTAAAACTATACGCAAATTATTTATCAAAGCAGCAAGAATTGCCTGGGAAGAAGCGAAGCCGGCAATAACGCTTCAAACTTCCCAGCCAATGAAATTGTGACAAGTAGACAAATTTATTATTAAAAAAAGGAGGTTTATATATTTCCTATGTTCAACATTACCATTTTTACAAATATTTCGAAGTCAACTATAAACTAATTGAAAGTCAGCGATGAACTCATCGCTATAGTCCCTGCCCTTGGCCTTCCGGCAGGGACTAATAAGACAAAGTGGATCCTCCATGTTTTTATGCATAAAATATTCTTTCTTAAAAAAAAATATTCATCCCATACACATACCATTCCCACCTTTCACGTCCTTGTGGAGCAGGCAAAGTCGATGCTTTTTTCTCGACCATAGACCGAAGCTGTTTTTTAAAACGAAAGGAATAAAATATTCGCTCTTTTAAAAAAAAGATTCATCCCATACACATACCATTCGCACCTTTCACATCCTTGTGCAGCCGACAAAGTTGGCGCTCTCTTCTCGACCATAGACCAGTGTTGTTTTTTAAAATGAAAGGCATAAAATATTCTCTCTTTAAAAACAAATATTCATCCCATACACATACCATTCGCACCTTTCACATCCTTGTGCATCAGGCAAAGTTGACACTCTCTTCTCGACCATAGACCGACGTTGTTTTTTAAAATGAAAGAAAATGCAAGTGTTCCCTTCAATCAACACTTCCTTCACAAGGGGCGCTCCCTCCAGTCCCTGCACAGAGATTCAGGTCCTTGATGATGACTAATATATTTAGAGGATGGCCACCTCTCTAACAATGATCCAGCGATCGATCCCCTCAATGGATTAAAAAAACAAATTGCCACGGCTCAATTGCAATCTTTTTCCACACGAAAAATCTGTTCCTTAAACAAATAGATCTGTCTCTTGAACTCACATGGGTCCAGTTGATTCAACTCACAAGATATGATATCAGTTGTTAATACTACAACCACTATCAAATGAAAAAATAAAACACAGTGATTTACGTGATTCGCCCAACTTCAAACTACATCCACCAAGTAGGTATCGATGCTATCTCATTTATCACTCACTATCAAATGAAAAAATAAAATACAGTGATTTACGTGGTTCGCCCAACTTCAGGCTACATCCACCAAGTAGGTATCGATGCTATCTCATTTATCACTCAATGGAGATTATACAATCTTATAGTGTCTAGGTTTACAGTCATAAAAAAACAAATTAATAACCGCGCAGTAAATTCTCTCCTCTACATGCGCCATCAGAATTGACACCTACGTAACCGAATCTAAAAAACGGAGCTGAGGTTGTTGACTGTTCCTAGGAAGAAAGGTTCTGTTTTCAATCGTTTCAACATCAACCACCTAGCAATAGTAAATTATTTGAGAACCTAGAAATAGTAAATTAGTTCCAAACCTTAAAGGATAATCTCAAATGCATGATATAGTTGTGATGGGATCGATAGGGAAGTGCAGGTGTTTGCACAGGTCTCATACATGGGGATTGAGAATGACACATGCTTGCACTCAAATGGCATATTTAGAATGACACATCTCAACACTTAACTGGTTTTTGATAGGCGACGATTATTGAGAGGGGAACATCCCCTTAAAAGAATGTCTTCGATGTAATTATATGAATGAATATGAGCATTTTATTTAATATATATATTTAAAAGTATACAACTTGAAGAGTATTTTACTTTATGGGGATATTTATATATCATATTTAAAATTGATTTGTAGATACTTTTTCATTATGGATATTTTTTTACCTTTTTCAAAGCACTACCATAGTTAACTATGGGTTTCCATCCACCATTGAAAATGTGGCAACTCACCATCTTTAACTTAAACAATGCTAAGTTATCGCAAAAGTATGATGTCATATTCTGAATTGTGATTGGTTCTTATAAACTTGATTTTGGTGGTACATTTTTTTTTGAGGCCCTTTTTTGACCTAAAAATTCCCTAATGTTTATCATGAAAAAGTTTTGAAGTATTTGGGAAAGAAAATTGAGCATTTTAAAGGGTTTGAGACTAATTGTGACTCAAAGATGTATAGGAGGTGAGCAAAGATCCTAGGGGAACTGGAATTGCGTGATGGTCTTTCTGAGGAAATCAATCTTGATATGGGTGACATGTATTGGTGCCAAAATATTGATTATTGGAAGCTTCCTTTCCACTGATTTGGGTGTCATAAGGTGATACATTTACAAGATTCTTCTCACTTATATTTCTATGTAAAGGTAAGTAGGACGAAGGTCCATACTAAAACGTTTATTGACCCTAAGTTGGGTATGAATAAATTGAAGGTTATGGAGATTGAGTCAGATGCAGGTCTCATCAAAGTATTTATTCTGGGGTCAATGTGAAAGGATGCTCAGGTGGTATCTTCGATTGTTGGTATATCATATTTTTCTCCATCCACTTCACTAGATTATCTTGGTAAGGAATAATATCTCTTTATTTCTTTGCCACTTCTATCGAATGAGGTTTCCGCCCCAGATTCTAATGGATGAAAAGGTGGAGTCTCAATGGAGACTCTGAGGCTTGAAAAATGTTCTTCTAGCTCAAGAATGTCATCGTTTCCCTCTAAGTCCCCCCATATGAAGGGTTATGAGCTTCATTCCAAATCCAAGTCAATGGAAGGCGTATCGTTGGAGGGTGTCTTGGATTTGGAAATTTGTTTATCCCCCTTGGTTGGTCGTAAATTGAACTTTTCTAAGGCACATCAAAAGGTTGTGGCAGATATAAATAAATGAAAGAAATCTACCATTCATACGACCCTTGGAGCAAGGAAGTACTTGAAAAAGGTTCCATCATGATTTGATTTTTTTTTAATGCTCGAGGGGTAGGGAAGGCTCGTAAAATTATGTCCCTCAAAAGGCTTGTCAGATTTTACAATTTGGATATCATTTGAATTCAAGAAACCATGTTTGGAGACTCTAAAGCTCGAGCAATGTTTGAACCATGGGTAAAGGGTTGGTATTTTTTCTGTCTGGATGTTGAAGGTATGTTGAGGGGTCTCATAACTTCTTGCAGTCATGTAATCCACATAGTATCAACAACCACTTTTAGTTCTACAAACTTTGTATTTCTTGATGTTAGGGAGTTAGAAATTCGGTTGAAAGTCATCAATCTGTATGGTTTGTATGATGATACAAGACCACTATCCGAATCTTTAGGGGACTTTGGTTTCTTTGATTTTGATTTTATCATGATTGGAAGAGATTTAAATTTAACTCTTTCATTGCGAGAGGTATGAAGGTCTCACCTGAATCAGAACCCATTGCGTGCATTTTTCAATCACTTTTTTGCAAGTCATAAGTTGGTGCACAAGGAGCCTATGAATCTTGTTCCTACCTTGCATACTTTTAAAAATAATGAGAAAGGTATTTCGAAGAGGCTTGATTGGTTCCTTGTTTCAGAGTAACATCTTGGGAATTATTTCCTTCTTAAATCATGAATTTCTTTAGGAGGAATTTCAAACCATCTTCCTATTCTTTTTGAAATGGCTAATGAAGATATGAAGCTGATAGCCCGTCTAAAATTGAAGCATTTATGGCTACTAGAAGAAGATTATAAAATATGGTGGAGGATATTTGGGAACCCTTAAGCTTTGATAATCCCTCCTCCTTCATGCACTATTTTGTTGATAATATCACCAAAGTAAAAGATAAAACCAGAGCTTGGATCAAATCCTTTAATGAGAAATGCTAGGCTCATCTGAAAGAGACTAAAAGGAATATAAAAAGTATTTTTGAGGAAAACCAATATGGTATTTTCTCTAATGAAGATCTATCAAAATTGAGAGCTCTTGAATTTGTAAGGCAACATTTTCTTGAGAAATGGGAAGAAAAATGGAGACTTAAAAGCCAATATTTGTGGATTTAGGAAGGAGATAGTTATACAAAAAAAATTCACCAATATTTTAACTATCGTAAAAGTGGAAACACAATTTGGGAGATTCAGAATTATGAGGGGGAGAAGAAAATATTATTTAAGGAGAATGCCGAAGAATGGATTCATAATTTCAGTACCCTATTTAAAGAGCTCATAGGATGTCCTATTCAAAATATCCTGTAGACCTTTAGACTAATTCCTAGTTCTATCAAAGCTGAAATGAATGCTAGTTTAGAAGTGAAAGTCATAGAGGAAGAAGTAAGGTGCATTATGTTCTTGATTAAGAAAGGAAAGAGTCTAAGTCCAAATGGTTTAAAGGTGGAATTTTGCACGGGATTATATGAGCTAATAAAAGGATACCTTATAAAAGGGGTCAAAGAATCTCAACGATATGGAAATATTCTTAGAACCCTTAGTTCAATATTCATAGCCCTTGTTCCCAAAAAGATGGATGTGTCTTCCTTTGATGATTATCACCCAATATATTGTTGTAATGTGAGTTATGAATTGGTCCCTAAGGTGATAACCCTCATGCTAAAGATAATTTTAAGTGAAATTATTTCAAAAGAAGAATTTGGCTTTCTCCATTGTCATCATATCCATGATGTTGTTTCCCTTGCCCAGGAAGCTCTTCATTCAACAAATAACTCAAAGATTTTGTCAATGGTTCTCAAGCTTTACCTCTCGAAGAAATATGATAGAGTAAATTGGTCATCTTTGCATCTAACCCTTATTTATATAGGGGTGAATATCATGACGATTAACTGGATCATGGGTTGCATGCAGTCGATATCTTTCCCAGTGATTATAAGTGGATATCCTTCCAAGATCTTTCATGTTTCTCGTGGTTTTAGGAAGGGATGTGGATTATTTCCATTTTTGTTTCTATTGGTGGAATAAGGACTGAGAAAACTAATGGCGGATGCAAGAGCTAAGGGGAACCTTAGGGGGGTAAATATTTCTTCAACAAAAAGTATATCCCATCTTTTATTTATGGATGATCTATTGCTTATTGGTGATGGGAATCTTCATGATATTCAAGCCCTTAAACGGGTCTTTATCTATACAAAAAAGTGGTATACATAGAAATTAGCATTACTAAGTCGAGTCTGTTTCCATGCAATATTCCTTGAGAATAATAAAAAAATAAATGAATAACAATCCACTTTGAGCGGGGAACTTCCTTTTACAATATATTCAATGTACAATATGATGATCCTAAAGGCTAAGAGTAGGTCTGGTTGGTTTATATATATTAGACAAAGGGTAAAATTATAAAGAAAGGGTGAGATGAAGGTTTCTAGCATACATACAAATATAATAGTATAAAGGTAATAATTCAATATCTAGGGCTTAATAAGGGGTTTTATGCATAACATGGAGATTTTTCTAGGGATTAACAATGGAGACAAATATTTTTTGGTTAATAGGTTGTTATCACAGGGAGGATGTCATAATTTTCTAAAATCTATCTTGGAATGTATTCATGTATACTAGACATCTACTATAAATGTTCCTAAGGCTATTTTATCCAAAATAAGGAAGTCTGAATTCAAATTCTTATGGTATGGAAATTGTGCTTCATAGGGTATTCCTTTAGTAAAGTGGTCTAAAATAACCATGCCTAAAAATATGGGAGGTTGGGGGCTCAATAATTTCCCAGTTTTTAGTAGCTAAAATTTTATGGTGGCTTACCCACGATTCTTAACATTGAAGTAAAGTAATGCAATCTAAATAACTCAAACGTATCTCCATGGAAGATTAGTATCAGATTCCTAGAAAGTTCTCTAAAAACTCATCAATTGTTTGGAATGATCTGGTTGCTTGTTTCCCTTGGGTTGGTCATTGGACAATTTGGAAGGTGGGGAATGGAAAGAGAAAACAAATTGGTGAAGAACCTTGATTTCAAGCTAGTGATTCCTTTAATAGTTTTGAAAGTCTTTTTCAATATTCCTACGAAGTAGGTATTTACTCTCTGGCTTATGCCAAAGCCCAATATCCTTAGGAAATGGGAAGCAGGGGTTGGAAATCAAAATTGGATCTTGGGTTATCTGGAATTGATGTAGAAGAATGGCACAACTACATAGGAAACTTATGTTGTAGATTTATTATATTGTCTGGGGACAAACAAGATTCGGACCACTGATCTAAAAATCTCAATACTGATGATTTTACGACAAAGCTTGGTTACAATTCTCAGTTAGAAATTGAGTACGATGGAAAAATAATTCAGGGGTGGGACATTATTTGGTAAATTAGGGGGGAAACAAAATGCAAAATTGTTTTTTGTCTTACTTTAGAAAATGGAGTTAAGACAGCATGGTCTGGAACAAATAGGTGTCCTCTGTGTAAATTTGATGCATTGTTAGTTTCTGATTTATTTGTTTCTTATCACTATATAACTCATATGCAAGTTCCGTTGGCATGATCCTTCTCTCAAAAAGTTGTCTGAAATAGATATTCGCTAGAGGATCCTATGAAAGAATGGTTTCATGATGCAATGGTTAAGGAGTATGGTTTCTTTCCGAATATTGGTGGATTCATAACACAAGTATTTTTCAAGACTATGAAGTTCTAGTGGTAGTAACACTAGGCCTTATAGAGAGTCTTACTAAAGGATATTGATTGGAGCCTAAGGAAAAAAAAAACCAAGAATTATGGTCATGGCTCATATTGACTATGATATTCTGATGGTTTTCTTTGATGGTTCAATCCAAGGAGATCCGCCCAGATGTGGGGTTGAATGTTTTTTTTTCTTGAATCAAATTCATTACTTTTGCATTTACTATGCACTTGGCAGAGGTACTAATACCAAAGAGGAATTATCAATATTGTGGATTTCCCTTCTCGTTTTTTTAAAGAAAGGAATAACCAAGATTCAAGTAATGGGGGACTCCAAAATAGTGATTGACTAGGCTTGTAAACATATCACGGTGGAAAATGTTAGTCTTGGCCCATTACTCCAAGACATTATTTCCTCTCTACAATATTTTCAGTGGTATTGTTTCAAGCAAAAATATAAAGATATGAATAAAAAATATGTTGATCTTTCCAAGGAGGCACTATCTCTTCCAATGGTCTCCTTTGGCCTATATGAATTCTTGGATGGGCAAGAATCTATTTCCAGGGAGTCCCACTTTTAGTTTGTCTCATTTCTCTTTGTCTTATGTTGTCTAAAAGTTTGATAGACCTTGGTAATTCTTGAAGTGTCTTTTCATCAATGTTTTATTTTGGGTTTGTGAGTTATGTAGTGGTAGTCATGCTCTTTTTTTCAAATTAGGTAATGTGAAGTTTGTTTTTGAAAAATGATGAATGTGAGGTCAATTTTCAGGACAAATTTGGAATGTGAGTAATACAATATGGTTTTGTAAAAATGAGGGAGTCAAGTCAATTTTGGACTTTTTGTTTCAACACTCGAATCTAGTCCTATTGGATAATAACATGTCTAATCTTATATATGATTATAATGATTTTTTTCTTTGGAAAAAGAAAAATCCAGTTTAGGTCACATATAGCTTGCAATACTATAAAAGAGTAGTGATCTCGTTGAATTTTGAGTAGTAGAGGAAAATGAATTTTAAAGAGTAACACACAATGATTGTTGAGCAACACTAGCAGTTGGCCAATTAATTGTTGGTGTTTTTGAACATCTAGAATTGGAAAACATAAAGAGTTTATGGTTTTGTCATGCCTATTCATTGCGTCCTTGGGTTGGAGGTAAAGTGAGAGTTTTTAAAATTAGTATTATTATTAAAATTATTCGGAGCCTTTATCTTACTAAATACTCTTGTTGAGAGCACAAATAATATGCTACTGATGTGGTTTTGTTAGGAGGGAGTCGAGTCAAAAGGACTGTTTGTTTGATAATAACATGTATAATCTTATATATGATTGTAATGATTTTTTTCTTCAAAAAAAAAGATCCAATTCATATGACATATACCTTGCAATTCTATAAGAGAGGAGTGATCTCATTGAATTTTGTGGTTTTGTAAGGAGGGAGTCGAGTTGGACTGTCTGTTTGATAATAACATGTGTAATCTTATATATGATTGTAATGATTTTTTTCTTCGAAAAAAAAAATCCAATTCAGATGACATATGCCTTGCAATTCTATAAGAGAGTAGTGATCTCACTGAATTTTGAACAGTCACTGGCAATGAATGCTAAGTAGTAAAAAACAATTATTGTTGAGAAACACTAGTAGTTGGCCAATTAATCGCTAGTGGTTTCCAACATGTAGAATTGGAAAACCATAAATAATTTAGCGTTTTGTTATGCCTATTTATTGAGTCCTTCAATTGGAGGTAAAGCCAGAGTTTTTTAACTTACTATTATAATATTGAAATTCTTGGGAACCTTTATTCTACTAAATACTCTTGTTGAGAACATAAAAACTTTCTTATGCATTGTAATCATTTATTAATTTATCAATAATACATTGATGATGCTTTGAAATGTAGATGTTTTTTTTGTTCTATTTGTTTACCCTAGGAAATCATTTCTTAATAGTTGTAAACATATATATTGTTAATTTTTTCAACTATGTTTATTTAATTTTCTATACAATTTTCTCTTATTAATCTTGTATTATTGATGAGAAGTGTAGTTGACACCTCTACTTCTTTTCATATTCTTTTTCAAAATAAACTAATCTACAACAAACCTAAATAATAAATTTGATTTAAATTTTCAAAACTCTTCCATAATCTATGTTCTAACTTTTTACTCAAAGAATTTGCACTTAAATCAACCTCCACCGAAAAATAGATCAAAGTTTCGAAGAAAAAGGTTGACTTGGATAACCAAGTTTAGACAAGCGAAGGAAAGTTTGTGTACATGTCTAATTAGCATTAGAGTTATTGAAATTAAATAAAACGTGACGATGAATACTAGCCACAAGAGTAAGAAAAACGAGCTAATGCTTTAAAAAAACCTAAAGGTTATGGGTGTGTTATATTAAAGAAGAGGCATCGATTCTAGAGAAGCTCTAGCCTAGGAACCTCCAACCAAAAGGCATGCATAAGCATGTTAGTACAATCCGGTAATGGAGGCATTATTACATATTAAAAGTTCTTCAACCTGGTAAATAGATTTCCTCATAAAAATGAAGATGAAATATCGGCTGACACACCTAATAAATATTGAACTATGTGAACAAATATCGAAGCTAAGAGAAAATCGAAATACACTGAAAACGCTTTACCAACCTTTAAAAAACAAATAATAGATATTATCTACGGTCTTATTAATTCCCCATTAGAAAGGAAAAATATGATAATAAATTATTGCTAATGGTGCTATTAAATGCTTCATGGCAATCTGCGGGGAGAAACGTTGATATTAAGTGATTGTGAGTGACATTGTTAAATACTTCATAGTAATACGGTATGAAGAATGAACAAATCTGCTGTACAGAGGGCAGACTTAATACTGTATGTGATGGGATCTCATTATAAATTTATAGTGTCTTGGAATCTCACAGTATAAATGCGATTGCCGAACAGATATAATATTATAAATTTTATTCCATCAAATGCGATACTGAACAGGGTTAGTCGAGCGAAACCCTAGCGATTCCTCAGCGAAACTCTGTATGATCTGCGCCGCCTGCAGATGAAACGGCTGCACGATTCGCGCTGGCTCGACTAGATACCTCGCTGCTGACGGATCAGGATGAGTCCAGAGGGGGGGCAAACCCCCCTCGTATAGAAACGTAGCAGCGAACGATAGAGTTGGAACGTGTGCCAAGAGGCCTGCCTTTGAGCTTCCGCAGCACCTGAGAGAGCAGCTACTAGCCAAAGAGGATTTAACGAAGCAATGGAAGTGGATCCAAGCATGTCTCATCCAAAGGCATCTCGAGGATGGGAACCAGGGAAATGCATTCCCCAATCTGAAAAACCTCAAGATATCTTATAAGCTCAACTAGGGTTGGGGAATACACTCAGTTCATGTGGGAGCATGCCCTTATAGGTAAATTCCTGAGTCTTTGATCTTCGGAATGGGATCTTTTGAGATGGATCAAAGAATGGTGGAGCACTAAAGGAGACTACACTATGAAGTCCAGCTCATCTCCAAAGGGTTCTTCATGATCATCCTTTACAACCTAGAAGACAAGGACAAAATCTTTGACAATGGGCCATGCTTCTACAACTCAACAAGGCTATTCCTTCGATTCTCGGCAGACCGCTTCAGCCCAGAAAATAAAGATTCTACAATGGCTCCACTATGGATCATGCTTTATTCTTTTCTGCATGAATTCTTGTTGGAGGAAATCCTAATGGGTATAGGAAATAGTGTGGGAGAATATGTTAAATCCTCGGAAGCCACAAAGGAAAGAAAATACACCTCTTATGCCTAAATTTATGTCTACATGGATATCTCAAAAGCTCTACCAGGCTCAGTAACCCTAGAGTATCAAGATGAAGACTAGAACCAAACAATAGATTATGAGCATATCACATTCCATTGCAGGAAGTGTCACGAGCATGGCCACCTCTTTCGAGACTTTCCCTTCAACGCTTAGATCCCCAAAACTGGAGAGGGAAAGAAAAAAGATGGCTTCACCACGGTGTGATAGGCTGAAAATGACACCCACCCTGAAAGCAGAATCAAGACAACACTCCAAAAATAACCACCAAGAACTCTTACGACATTCTTAACTAGCTACCGGGAGAAGAAGAGGTTGGAGATCCGCACAAAATTGACAGCCAGGAGAAAGAAAAAGGTAAAGCCTTGCACCAATCTGAAAAAGGGAAAGAAGATCACCGAGGGGATAAGCTAGATGAAAGTGGGGATACTCTCATGCAGTTAGATGAGCAAGATCTAGTAGACATAGATCTCGAAAAACTAGTGGAAGCCCTCAACCGAAAGGATCTGCACACAATTCCAGTAGAACAACTAAGAAAGGTTCACAAGGTGTTCATAGACTCCAATGCAGGCTCCACCTCGCAACTAGGTATATCCTTAGATCTAGCCACTGAACCAAAATGCATCCCCTGGGAAAATAAAATACGAGGATGCAAATCAGCCCAACAACTTATCAAGGTAGGGAACTTTATGCTCAACTCGGGCTAGGTCCAAAGGCTCTCTGAGGGATACCTCCATCCACCTCCCAACTCATCATGATGAACATTATAACTTGGAATATTAGAGGGCTCAATGGAAGATCCAAGCATAGGACTCTTCGAGACTGAATACGTGCTGAGAATCCGGATATTCTGCTTTTGCAGGAGAAAAAATGTGTTGCAGTCATCATAGACAAGCCCTTCTCCACTATGGGCACAATCATGGCTCATTTCAAAGCCATAGGATCTACCAAAGAAGGAAAGATCACAAATGCTTATGGACCTCAGAGAACCGAAGGCAAAGAGATCTTCTTGAAACGAATAATTACTATTAAATCATTGCTGATCTCTCCCAACTACTTTCTAGGAGGTGACTTCAACATGATCCTAACGCTCAAGGAAAAGACAAGGGGCACAAAACGGCTTGATCAAGACAGTAGTAAGTTTCGAGCCCTCATAGATCAACTAAATCTAGTGGATATAGAGACTAGGAATGGTATTTTTACCTCGTCCAACCGCAGATCTAGACATTAGCAAGTATCTTGTCGTCTAGATCACTAACGCTTCCTCATTTCAAAATCTTTGCTGATGGAAAATCCTTCCATTAAGGCCAATATTCTACCAAAAATAGGCTCGGACCACTGGTCCATCTCGCTCTGTCTAGATGTAGGAGCGATGCCCAAACTCAAGCCCTTCCGATTTGAGAAATCATGGCTATTCCACCCACTCAAATTCCTGGTGGAAGAAAGAAGAAATAGAACATGGTACCTACATGTACAAATTCCTGCAGCGGCTCAAAAATTTCAAGGCACATCTAAAATGCTGGAATAAAATTGTCTTTGGGAACATCCTTCAAAGAATGAAAGAAATAGAGAATCAATTGGAAACCCTGCAAAAGACCTTCATATCATGGATCAAAATGACAGACTTAATGAAGGAAGAAGAGGAGCTTAAGGCAGAATTGGAAGAAAGGAAGAAGCAAGAGGAAATACTCTGGTGAAAAAAATCTAGAGTACAATGGCTCAAAGAGGGAGAAAAGAACACCAAATTCTTTCATCGATCAATGTTGCATCATAGATACATCAACAGAATAAACCAGCTGGAGGATGATCAGTGTAATCCCATTAGGGAGCATAACCGAATTGCAGATGAACTAACCAATTACTACAAATACCTCCTAACAGAAACCAATGATAACATAATGCCAATGATCAACAAAATCACCGGGAACATACCCTCCCTAATCACAATACCAATGATCAACAAAATCACCGGGAACATACCCTCCCTAATCACTTACGAAAAGAATGAAGCCCTAATAAGGCCCATGATTCAAGAGGAAGCTGATCAAGATTTCAAGGAAATGCCCCCAGGAAAAGCTCCCCATCCAGATGGCTTCACAACAGACTTTTTCCACTACTTTTGGGCAATGATTAGAAAATAAGTCTAGCAGGTGGTGGAGGAATCAAGAACCTCAAGAAAATTCCTCCCAGCCTTTAATGCTACCTTCCTCATGCTCATCCAAAAGGAGGAGAGGCTCACGGACCCCAAACAATATAGATCGATTTCTCTCTATAATCTCATCTACAAAATCATCATAAAGGTTCTAGCCATGCATCTCAAACCGATTCTTCCTTTTATTATCTCCAAGGAGCAGACATGCTATGTGGAAGGAAGGAAAATCATGGACAACATTATCCTAGCTCACGAGGTCATCCACTCGCTAAAAAAAACAAAGACCCTAGGTATGCTCATCAAACTCAACCTATCTAAATCTTTTACAAAATCAGTTGGTAGTACATGCACTCCCTCCTCGAAGCTTTTGGCTTCGATAATCATTGGGTAGACTGGATCATGAGGCTCACTTATCCAGCCTTCTTCTCTATCTTGGTCAATGGTGTGCCCTCCCAGCCCTTCTCTCCCATCAGAGGAATCCGTGAAGGAGACCCCCTCTCCCCCTTCCTCTTTTTCATAATGGCGAAAGAATTGGGCCACTACCTTAAAGCTTTTGTCTTGGAAGGCTCCCTTAAAGGCCTTCCTCTGCAAAATATTCAACCAGCTGCCTCTCACAGCTAGTTTGTCGATGACACTCTCCTACTAAACACTCTAATTTCTCAAGAATCCATTAATCTCAATTCTATCCTCATTGATTTTATTGATGCTTCAGGAATGGCCCTTAATCTTGAAAAATATAAGCTCTACTTCTTCAATACCCTGATGGACATGTAAAATCATATCTCTTGCCTCCTAGGTATCCCCAAAAGCTCCCTTCCATCCAAGTATCTAGGAATTCCTCTCACAGGAGTGGACACACATAACATCTCATGGGACAAGTTGCTTCCCTCCATCTCTAATAGACTCAACAACTAGACCTCGAGACCTCTTAATCTTGCAACTAGGCTGGTGCTCCTAAATTCTGTTCTTCAAGCCTTTCCAACCTACTTCTTCACCGCCTTAGTAGCCTCGCAGTCTTTCATCCGAGCCATTTTGAAAATTCAGTGCAGCTTCTTATGTCATGGGCATCACCCAAATAAGAAGTGGGCTCTGGTAGGTTGGGATAAGATATGCAAACCTAAATATTTAGGGGGACTAGGGCTCAGGGACCCAGGGAAACTAAATCAAATCATGGGGGAAAAACTATGGTGGCGATGGCTCAATCACCCTACAGAACACTGGGAAGATATATGGAAAAATAAATATGCTCCCTCCATAAGAGAAGAGCATCTAATCAGATTCAATGATCAAATCCATGGATCCAGTATATGGAACACGACTTGGAACAACAGAAAGCTAATTCAGAAGCATGCTTTCTGGGAGATCAAATATGGGGAACACACACTATTCTGGAAAGATTCTTGGCAAAACCAACCACCTTTAACCACTCTTGAAGGACTTACCCCCCTGTGTCAAATACTACAACCTAATAACTTTAGGTGGGTAAAGGATCTTTGGAGAATGATTGACAGGTACAAGCCATGGTGCACTTGGAAGACTGAACCACATGAAATTCACCTCCCAATGGAAACGAACCTACAAGGCCTAGCAAGCATGTGCAAATCAATGGAAAATCTCCATCAGAGAAGGTATGGACGTTCTCATATGGGGGCACTCCATAGCTGGAAACTTTTCGGTGAACCAAGCCTACTACTTATAGGGGAACTATCAGGAACAGACCAAGGGGAGCATCTTGGGTAAGTTTTGGAACTCAAAACTTTGGCCTAAGGTGTCCATCTTCCTATGTCTCACAGTCCAAAACCATATCCTCACTTGCGACAATCTCATAAAACGAGGTTTCATAGGCCCCTCCATCTACTCCCTCTCTCAGCAACAGGAAGAAACAATGGAGCATATTTTCAACCAATGCTACTACAGTGAGACAAATTGGGATTTGGGGACTCAAATAATGTGTCGCTCCCAAAGAAACAAAACCAACATCATCAACACTATGGAAAATTGGGACTTGATCTCCTATCAAAACCTAATCCTGGATCGCATCTAGCAGCTCCTACCGAGCTTCATCTTGTGGAAAATCTGGAAGGAAATAAATAAAAGGATCTTCTGATTGAATGCTTCCCCCCCACCTTAATGTGGGAAAGAATCATGAACTTGATTCGGGAAACAATTAAGAGAAGGAAATGGTCCCAGGAAGACCTAAAGTGTAGCATGGGAGAAAGGCATATCCTTCAAACCTAGCAACTTAATCTTACTAACACAATACAGAGCCATGTGGCTAATGGGTCAGCTAGAAGCCCAAGTACCTGGTCTCCCCCACCAATATGTTTCACCAAAATAAACTTTGATGGAGCGTCAAAAGGTAATCCAGGCCCGGCAGGATTTGGGGTGGTCCTTAGAAACTTAGATCAAGAAATTATCCACTATGTAGCAAGCTTTCTTGGTTTCAATAAAAACAACGTTGCTGAGCTCTAGAGCCTCCTCAGAGGAATTAAGATAGTAAGAGACCACCAACTAAACAACATCATAATGGAGGGGGATTCCTAGATCATCATTAATCTCATAACCAAGATTCTTCACAGGGCTCACCCCATATAAGTCTACCCCAATTGGTGACTTTCAGGACTTCTAGAAGAGTTTGGATCCCTCTTACAGCCCAACATCACCATCATCCCCTCACACGTGAAAAGGGAGACAAAAAAAGTAGCTAATTGTATGGAAAATGAAGGGGTGGCTTCCACAATGAAGTTGATTCACTGGAATGCACAAACCTCTCCCCACTCTGAGCTCTAAGACCAGTGCTTGGACCTAGCCAGGAGCAATTATCCAACCCCGGCTAGGCTGACACGAAGAACAGGGAGGCCACGTAGCATAGCCCATACCTCATCCATTAATATTCCAGGTCGGCTCTGTTGAAATAATTTAACTGCAAAGAGTATTCTTATTATTATTGATATTTTATTCATAGGATCAATCCCCATTGTGGATTGATCATGTCGGATATTGTAATAGGAACAAATCCCCTTTTGTGGATTGGTCAAAAGACAATTGTAATAGGAAGAATAAGAAGTCGGCCCCAACAGTTAATTAAGAGACCCGGAAATATATTAAATGTGGGTTTACCCACCCAGATTGAGAAGTCGGCCTTGCGAGTGAAGAGACACTTCACACATGCCGGAACTTGTATAAATAAAGGAGGCTAGCGCCTCATTTGATCACAACTCACTTGCTCAGTTTGAGAGACAAGTTCTGATCTGTTACCGGCAAAGGAGAGAGAGAGTGGCACATATCTTGGAGAGGACCTTTTGTTTTAGCATAGAAATATCTTGGCATTGTATTGGCTATCTATATTAAGGAAGTTTTGCTAGGTTTTCTTCCCCTAGAGGGTTTCCCAGGATAAATGTTGTGTCTCTTGTGAATGTGTATTTCTCAGTGATATTGTTCTTATGTTGTTATTATCTATTGAAATGCAAATAACTATAATAATGGCATAAACATTAACATGGTATCAGAGCCAAGCTGAAGGAAGCATATTTCGCAAGAGGAAAAATGTCACTATTGCAGTACCTACAAATTAGGGTTTTTCAAAAGTGAATCTTTTCAGCCCTAAAGCTATCTAGAAAGTTGTGCCCTCCCCTAAGGATCAATTTGGCATCATTGGCACACCGTTTCAGTGGATGGATCTCCCAGAAAGTGAAACCCCAGTTTCACAAAGTACCAGAAAACCAAAAAACCAGAGTACCAGAAGTACCAAAAAACTAGAAGCATCAGTCCAGAAATCCGCAGATCAAGTTTGAGGGGGTAAAAGTTGGATTTTCAAAATTCTAACTACACCAGCATACTCGCCTCAGCTCAGTACATCTATTCCCTGGATCAGAATTTCAAAATTTGAAGTTTGAAAAATTAGGGTTTCCTCATGAAACCTTAAGTTGCAGTTGCAGTTGCGGTCTCAGAACTAGTTGCAGTTGCAGTTGCAGTCTCAGAACCAGTTGCAGTTGCAGCCATAGAACCAGTTGCAATCACCCTTGAAGTTTTCTTAAGAGTTGGTAATGATTATCGTTGCTACCAGATGGAGCCACTACCTGCAAATGCCACCAGAGGTATGTACTCACATATGTTTAATGGTTAAACCCTAAAGAGTATTTGCAGGAGAAGGGATCTCTTGCCATAGATCCAGAAGGATATCAAGATCCCACACATTAAGAGGAATGATGCAACCCAGGTGTGATTATTCTGATATGCATTTATTTGTCATGACATTATCTTGATCATTGTTGCATGTTGAAGCTATGATCAAATTATTAGAAGGATTAAAAGTTGATCATAGAGCTTATCCTCTAACCTAAGATTCTGTCAAGATAGCGTATTGTCTTAGTATAGAAGACAAGTGAAGGAGACTTGGAAGAAAAGCAAGCACTCATTCCTGAAGACAAGGCTCTAGGTTTGTTTAAATCAAGTTGATAATATTCAAAGGTACACATGACAAGTTGATGACTATAGTTGAGATAGTAGTCTTTGTAAAGTATTATACCTAATAGCATGTGAACATATAGAGGTATATGCTTTGCCTGATACAACTAACACCTCCTCTAGGAGAAACCTCATGTGTTAGTTCTAGGTTGCCATGGAAGAATGCTTGGTCACAACACTATGAGAGTGTTGACCTCATTTCGTATTGTATTCCTTACCTTTAATCTTTGCTTCAGATAAATTATAAGTGATAGCTCTAAAAGAGCTATTGTGATGATTGTTCATGCTATTGCTTTATATTATCAAGAAGGATATTATTCTCGCTTGTTGTTTTGTTGATCTTTCTCCAGGTCACATGAGGAAGCTATAGCAAAGGTTGCAGAAGGCAACGTGCTAAAGGAGAGACTGTAAATGAAGCAATCATCATTGGAAGAGAAGAAGGTGACTTGCATAAGATATAGGGTCATTCAGAAGCTGCCATGACCCACGCCATTGAATAATCTTGGCATTGAAGATTATCTCACTTCAACTACAAGGTGATACCATACATATGCAAAGCGGTCATAGGTTTACCAGAACTCAAAGGTGACCATGAAAGCATATGCAATGGATGTGCACAAGGGAAGAACATCAAGAACCCGTTTCCGAAGAGGGACAGCAAGGCAGAAGGAGTCCTAGAACTCATTCTTTAATATGTATGTGGCCCAATGCCATCATCCTCCATTAGTGGGTATGTATACTATGTATCATTCATTGATGATTACTCTCGTAAGACCTGGATATATTTGAAGTGTTCAGCAAGTTCAAGGAATTCAAAGCCTTGATAGAGAATCTTTCTGAAAAGAAGATTAAGATACCTAGGTCAAATAATGGAGGAGAATATACTTCAAAAGAGTTTGTGAACTTCTGCAAAGATGTTGGAATCAAGAGGGAACTCACTACTCTCTGTAATCCCCAACAAAATTGTGTAGCTGAACAGAAAAACAGAACCATGTTGGAAGTTGTGAAGATCAAGATCTTCCTATGTGCTTATGAGCAGAAGAAACAATGGAAATTGTTTATGTGCAGAACTGACTATCCCATAGTGCACTTGGGCTCAAGACACCGGAAGAGATGTTCACCAAAAATAAGCCAGAGGTAAGCCATCTCAAAATATTTGGATGTCCAGTGTTTATTCATATACCTAAGGAAAAGAGAAACAAGTTGGACCCTTCAGGAAAGAAGGGAATATTTGTGGAATACTGTGAGGTTTCCAAGGCCTTCAGGATCTATATACTAGGTCAACATCACATTGAGATCAACAGGGATGTGACCTTTGATGAATATGCAGCACTTAAGAAATCAAGAAGATGCCAACTTGAAGAGGTATATGAAGATGAACTCGTAATCCCCAATACTACAATGAGGGAGGTTCCCAGAGCTGCAGAACTAGTGAGGGAAGTCGTAACTTCCCCTAATGAGTAACTTTTATAAGAACATGATATAGTAGAAGTACAAGAACCTCCTCAGATGACGATCCTCCATAGAATAAATCCAACCTAGGATAGAGAGCTTATTCAATATGGAGACAAGGAACTACGAGACAGGTGAAAAGACCAAATCCATTCTCCAGTTATACGGCTTTGATGTGTGATCTTCTACAAGAGGAACCTACTTGCTTTGAAGAAGCCAGTCAGAGAAAAGAATGGGCAGATGCCATGACATAGGAATACCAATCCATAATGAAGAACGAAGTATGGGAAATAGTTCATAGATCAAAGAATAAATATGGGGTATCCTACAGATGGATCTTCAAAGTAAAACATGTTGCTAATGGAAGTATTGAGAAGTATAAAGAAATATTTGTCGCTTGTGGCTTTTCCCAAAAGGAAGGTATTGACTATAAAGAGACATTTTCTCCTGTAGCCAGATACACTTCGATCAGGACCATCATATCTCTTGCAACTAAGATGAAGTGGAAGCTACACCAGATGGATGTGAATACAGCTTTCCTAAATGGTGTCATCGAAGAGGAAGTGTATATAGACCAACCTCAAGGATTTGAGGTAGAAGACATGAAGTCTCATGTCTGCAGATTGAAGAAATCCTTATACGGATTGAAGTAAGCTCCTAGAGCTTGGTATGGCCATATAGACAATTTCTTGATGAGCTTAGGCTTTACCAAGAGTAAAGCAGACTCTAATCTCTACTTCAAAATTATGAACAATGAGCCAGTAATCTTACTGCTATATGTGGATGACTTATTCTTAACTAGAGAAGAAAAGATCATCGTTGAATGTAAAAGGAGACTTGCCTCGGAATTTGAAATGAAAGACCTTGGCCTAATGCATTATTTCTTAGGTCTTGAGGTATGACAGATTCCATAGAGGATCTTCCTTAACCAAGGGAAGTACATAGTCAAAATCCTCAAGAGATTCGACATGTTGGAATGCAAGCCCATGAATACACCCATGGAAACGAAGCTGAAGCTACTGGTCGATACTTCATCAGACTTGATAGATGCCACACTGTACAGACAAATTATTGGATCACTGATGTACCTGATGAACACCAGACCAGATATTTGTTTTGTTATGAACACCTTGAGAAATTTTCTGGCAGGACCCAAACATGTTCACCTAGTGGCTGCAAAACATGTGATGAGGTACCTTAAAAGTACACTAGATTGTGGTCTCAGTTATGACGGAGATCATAATTTCACATTGAGTGGATACACTGATTCAGATTGGACAGGAAGCATTGCTGACAGAAAAAGCACTTCCGGATGTTGTTTCAGTTTAGGATCAGCCATGATTTCGTGGTAGAGTAGGAAGCAATCCAGTATTTCTCTCAACAGAGTGGAGGCAGAGTACATTGATGCATGTTCTGCTAGCTATGAAGCTATATGGCTTTGAAATTTGTTGACCGGTCTATTTGACATAGAGATGGAAGAAACCACGATCCTATGTGACAACCAGAGCTGCATAAAGATGACAGAGAATCATGTATTCCATGACAGGTCAAATCACATAGAGATTCACTATCATTATATCTGTGACATGGTGTAGAGAGGAGCCTTGAAGCTTCTGTATGTTAGCACGGATGAATAGGTTGTTGATGGGTTTACCAAACCTTTATCTCGTGTAAATTTTGAACACTTTTGAGATAAGCTTGGTATAGTCTAAAAGAACCCTCTCTGAAAGGAGGAGTATAGATGATTCCTTGCTTCTGACCTAGTTGTTAGATGTAAAGCAAGATGATGTGTTCCTTGCTTTTGACCTCACTGTTAGACGTAAAGCAAGATGATTCCTTACTTCTGACCTAGTTGTTAGACGTAAAGCAAGATGATATGTTCCTTGCTTCTGACCTTGCTGTTAGACGTAAAGCAAGATGATTCCTTGCTTCTGACCTTGTTGTTAGATGTAAGGCAAGATGATGTATGTGTTCCTTGCTTCTAACCTCGATGTTAGACGTAAATAAAGATGATTTCTTGCTTCTGACCTCGCTATTAGATGTAAAGCAAGATGACGTGTGTGTTCCTTGCTTCTAACCTCGCTGTTAGATGTAAAGCAAGATGATTCCTTGCTTCTGACCTGGCTGTTAAACGTAAAGAAAGATGATGTTTGTGCTCCTTTCTTCTGACCTCGCTGTTAGACGTAAAGCAAGATGATTCCTTGCTTCTGACCTAGTTGTTAGACGTAAAGCAATATGATGTATACCTTGCTTCTGACCTAGTTGTTAGACGTAAAGCAAGATGTGACTTGCACTGAGCTATCAACTTAATAGCTATGAAATATAGCCAGTCTAGTACTGTGATGGGCCAGCATAGTGTTGTGTTGAGGTATCATTTTTTATACTGATACATATTGATGCAGATGATTATGGCATTCTTTCGAGAATGATGATGTTGCCAATGAAGAAAACTTTCGATGATTTATAGATACGCCAGCCAAGATGATATTGATGATGTTTTCCTTCCACCTGATGATGTTCATGATGCTCTCCTCTCTCTCTCACATGATGTTGCTGAAGAATACCCTTCTTGTTAAGGGGGAGTGTTGAAATAATGTAACTGCAAACATTATTCTTATTATTATTGATATTTTATTCATAGGATCAATCCCCATTGTGGATTGATCATGTTGAATATTGTAATAGGACCAAATACCCTTTTGCGGATTGGTCAAAAGACAATTGTGATAGGAAAAATAAGAAGTCAGCCCCAACAGTTAATTAAGAGACCCAGAAATATAATAAAGGTGGGTTTACCCACCCAGATTGATAAGTCGGCCCTGCCAGTGAAGAGACACTTCACACGTGCCAGAACTTGTATAAATAAAGGAGGCTAGGGCCTCATTTGATCACAACTCACTTACTCAGTTTGAGAGACAAGTTTTGATCTGTTACCAGCAAAGGAGAGAGAGAGTGGCGCATATCTTGAGGAGGAATTTCTATTTTAGCATAGAGATCTCTTGGCATTGTATTGGCTATTTATATTAAGGAATTTTTGCTGGGTTTTCTTCCCCTAGAGGGTTTCCCAGGATAAATGTTGTGTCTTGTGAATGTGTATTTCTCAGTGATCTTGTTCTTATGTTGCTATTATTTATTGAAATGCAAAGAAATATAATAATGGAATAAACATTAACAGGATCCCCTCTCCTCACCATTAAATGGGAGAATACCATAACATCACGTCAATCATGGAAGGACTGTTCCCTCGTGTGAGAAAAATGATGGTCATGCAATACAGTGGATAGGGGACGTATGACACAACGTTCATGTCGACCTCTGCATTATTATCCATCAAAGCAGAGAATGGAGACATTTCATCTTTTCATTCCACTAGCCCAGAAGCTCTACGCATTGGTACAGCTCCCAGAGAGCTTCCATCGCTCTCACGTTATTCATTGGTACGCTCCCTTGCTCCTCCATGATGAGGGAAAGAGGTCGGTTGCGCCGAGGCCCTGCCTGGCACAACTTCACCGCTAGATAGAGGAGGAAGCAACATCTAGAGCGGGTGATGCAGGAGCATCACTCCACCTCATCAATGCTCCAACATTCTAGCACATTAGTGTGAATTTCAGAGAGGGAGAGGCACCGACCCACCCCTTTTTTTAAATTTGAAATATAATCCTATACAGATTAATGTTGTAAGGTCAAGTGAAGACCAAGCCATGTCTTTGTACAGACCGAATATAAGGTCACCTTTAATGGCTGATAGGGTGATGGCTCTAGGTTCAATTCAAACTAGATGGCCACTTATGAAACTTCAATGTAATAGATGAGGTTAGGTGAGAGAGGACAAGCTCGCGGAGCCCCTCTTTTGTAAAGCGATCTTGTATTAGATTTCACTAGGAGACTTAAGAGGATTCAAAGAGGTCTTGAAAGTACAACTCAATATAGAGTTAGGATAGGAGAACTTGAGAGAACTGAGACTTTTGTAAACTTCAGTATAGACACACAGAGGTAACAGAAAAGAAGTTTTTCCTACACATGGTGTGTTTATGTATTTTTGTTCATTGTTATGCTTTTATATGTCATTCATGTTATGAATGTATGAACTAGTGAAGTATTGTATGAGTTTCAATTGTTTCTCATCTTTGAGTTCTGAGTGCAAGGAGTGCACATTGTCTCCAAGGAGTGCATTGACACAAGTGAGTTAACCTCAAGAAATCTCAAGAGAGATAGTGTTGAACTTTCATTAGTAGAAGTGCAGGGAGTGCACATGAACAACTCTGTGTTGATTTCAGAAAGAAATAGAGTTACTGAGAACTCTATAGAGATCTGTCAGGCAGGCATTGAGTGGGTGCAAGTGTGCACAGGAAGAACTATTTGTCGAGTTCAGGGGGAAGAGTATCAGAGGAAGATACTGATAGAGTTTTTGAACACTCTGTAAGAAGAATCTTTGTATGGTGTGCGTCGATAAAGGAGAACGCCAGAAGGGAGAGAAGAATTTCCTTTCAAGAAATCCTTCCGATTTGAGTTTGACAAAATCCCAAAAATGCAAGGAGTGCGTGGGAGATCAAAATCTATGAGGAGATCAAGCTTAGAAGAGATAACGCAAGGAGTTCGTAGGAGACAGACTTATTCTAATTCCTAAAGCTTAGAAGAGATAACGCTTTCAAAAGCATAAGCGAGATTCAAATAGTCGGGTCCGCAGGAGAAATATCAAAGGTCAAAACCTTTGAACACTTAAAGAAATATTCCAAGGAGGAAGAAGTCAAAAGATCAGGAGCAGGACCAACAAAAACCGTCTGATCGATTGTGAAAGGGAGCCTGGATCGTTATATCTACATCAAGTGAATGAAGGAAGCACAGGGCAGAAGAAAAGATCCCATCCATTTGATTTGAGTACGAAGGATCCGTAGCCGTCTGATCAGAACAAGGTGCACGAGCATTAGCGCTTCACACATGTAGGAGAAATAACTCACCAAGGTTTGAGATCTGATATTTTCAAAGCACGAAGAGCTGAAAATCCAAAGTGAAACTCATTCTTCCGATTAGCCGAAGGACATTTGAGGCGTCAGATCATCCGAATTCAATGTCGAGTGTTGGATCGCCAAGGTGAATCATAGCCTTCAGATATCGTGAGTTCAAGAGGAGACAAGTTTGAGACTTGAGATTTTCGAAGCCCGAAGAGCTGGAAATCTAAAGTAAATCTCAGGCGTCGTATCACCCGAATTGAATCTAAGCCGTTGGAGTTAAGAAGGGATGTGGCATGAATTTGTGGACTCCCAAAGCGATTCATAGTCGCCAGATCTAAGGGAGACATGGCATGATCCATGCACTTCAGGTAAAGACCCGAAGTAATCCTCGATCATCAGATCAAGAGGACACATGTCAGTGGATCATCAAATTCAGATAAAACCCATTGGGGAAGTGGAGGAGGAAAGGTACGAAGATCCAGAGAAGAGATCTCGATCATCAATCAAGAAGGGAGCAGAAGGACTGTCGATCTGGTTGAGGAGGCCAAAGTCTTGAAGTGGGAGCACATACGTTGATTGGGGAGGATATGTGTCAGCATATATTCCACTCTGGAAGATAACCAGTCAACAATGGCGAGGGTTTGAGAATTGAGATTCCCGAAGGTAAGATTCATGGAGGAAATCCTAGTCGTAGATTAAGGGGAACAAGTGTCGATAGATCTTCTACTCTGAGAGATTATCACACAGGGAAAAGCAGGAGTTTGAGATTTGAGATTTACGAAGGTCGAATTTGTGAAGGGGATCCTGGCCATAGATTCAGGGAGAAAGGTGGCAAATGATCTTCCACTTTGGAAGATTTCCATACAGAGGATGCAAAATTTTGAGAGTCAAAACTCTCGAAGGCCGAAAATATGGAATCAACCGTAGTTGTTGATTTGAACAAGCACTACGTGGCGAAAGATCATGGAGATCTGGGATTGTGCATAGAAGGAGGAAAGGAAGAGTAGATAACAGTCGTTGATCAAGAGGCATCACCAAAATATTGAAGATCGACGGATGAGAAGGATTGCGAGGCCAGAAATTGCTCAGACGTTAATTTTCCTTGAGCGGGCCGCAATTTCAACCACGGGTTTAACGAAGGAATACATGGCAGTTGGAGGTGGGTTGTGGGGAGAAAAGAGGGTTGTTATAAAACCACTCTTTCCCGTGCCTGCAATTCCATATTTTCGCAAGGTCACAGACTAGGTGCATATGTAGGAAGGGTATAGTGAAGAGGAGCTAGCGCCCAAAAACTGAAGAGCGCGCAGAAGGAGGTCGCGGGTATCACTGGAACTACACACATATGGAAAAGGGGACATGTGTATACATGATTTGGGTTCAATCAGAAGCCCGAAGAGTCAATTCGACTTAGAAAAAAGAAAGATCCTAGACCGGGAGGTCGCAGAACCCCAGGAGGGTAGGGGGGATGCATAAGGTGATATCAGAACCTAATTTTGTTTGCAGATAGTAGACAAGGGAGAAAGAGGACAAAGTCGATTTTTCGTCTATACATTTCATGAGAAAGAGAAAGAGGAGAAGGCCGAATTTTGTTTGCATACAACAAAGAAGAGGGAGATAATATGATATTATCAAGTGGTATCAGAGGTTAAAGTTTTCTTGTAGACAAAAGGTGAAGGAAGTTAGGTTAATGATGCCATGTGAGAAGGTTGTTGCACGTGCAACAACAAAAATTTAAACAACCAAGTGAGTTGTAAGAGAAGATGGATATGCTATCGGATGTAGAGTGATCCATAGGCTTTCTAGGAGGGTAGGTAGAAGGTTGAAATAGATATTGAATTCCATGAGCATGGTCGAAGAGAAGGCTGCAAGAAGAAATTAAATCTAGAGATGGATCTAGAGCTCAATGAGATAAGATAAAAGATGGAACAGATAACATTGAAAATGTAGCAAGAGTCAAAGGTACATTGGAGGTGTGAATGTCCTCTGAATAGGAAGGCAAAATGGCATGCTCAAAATTTGTTGGCCAGAAAGCAACAACAAGAGTTGAGAAGGTGGTTAGGGGAATTAGAAAATCTTAGTGACAAAGAGGAAGAACTGATTCAACTGTGAACCAGAGATAAGGAGGCACCTCAGTGATGAGGAAGAGTTGAGATCAGATAAATATCTCAGAAACCGCGAGGTGGGAAGAAATGGACTTTCAAGTTGCCAGGTGGGCAATAGAAAGAGATCAGTTGAAGGTCTCATATATTGCGAGGGGGGCAATGTTGAAAGTTCATATTTCCAGGTGGGCAATCAGGTAGGATTGGTTAATCTCGTATACTTCCAGGTGAGAAGAAGNTATTGCGAGGGGGGCAATGTTGAAAGTTCATATTTCTAGGTGGGCAATCAGGTAGGATTGGTTAATCTCGTATACTTCCAGGTGAGAAGAAGAGAAGTCCCAGATTGATAGGTGGGTAGGGGAAAAGAAATGAGACCATTTGAAAAGGGAGCTTGCAACAGAAGAGGAAACAGACATCATGGATTTTGTTGAGATGTATGAGTAATTGGAAGCCCTAGAGAGAAGGGTAATGGTGCAAAGATTTCACATCCGACGGGTCAAGTTGGAAGTAGATGGAGGAGAATACCGGCGAGAGGAATAACTGGAGGGAGTTGGAGATATGCTAGCACACAAGGAGTTGACAGAAGCTAATATGTCAGAGGAGGAATCTGAGTAGAAGCTCAATAATGAGACAACAGAGTTGCAAGATAATGCCATAAGATAATAAAATAACATGGGGGATATAATCACTGATAAGGAAGTGGAGTTGAGAAGACTGCATAAGGAGAACCAACCGGAGCAGCTAGACAGGGTGATAGATGAGATCAGGAAGTTGATGTTGAGGTCAGTAGAAGCAGTCAACAAAGGGGAGCTGAACAGAAGAGAACCTACAACAGTAGTAGGGAAGAAACAAAAGAAGCAGTGGCAACAACAATGACATAGCTGGAGAGGAGCAAGAGGACAACTCCAAGGGAGAGTTTGGGATCCAAGAGGATTTCAACACTAGAGAAGAGGAGCTCATCGTTTTCCTAGCAGTGGAGTATGATGCAGGAGCATCGCTCCACCTCAACAATGCACCAACATTCCAGCACATTAGCATGCATTTCAGAGAGGGAGAGGCATCGATCCTCCCATTTTTTAATTTGAAATATAATCCTATACAAATTCATGCTATAAGGTCGAGTGAATACCAAGACATGTCTTTGTACAGGCAGAAGATAAGGTCTCCTTTAATGGTTGATAGGTTGATGGCTCTAGGTTCAATTCAGACTAGATGGCCATTTATGAAACTTCAATGCAATAGATGCGGTTAGGTGAGAGAGGACAAGATCGCAGAGCCCCTCTTTTGTAAAGAGATCTTGTATCAGATTTCATTAGGAGACTTAGGAGGATTTAGAGAGGTCTTGTAAGTAGAACTCGAGATAGACTTAGGATAGGAGAACTTCAGAGAACTGGGACTCTGTTGAAGTCCAGTTTTTCTAAACATCTTTATAGACACACATAGATAATAGAAAATAATCTTTTCCTGCACATGGTGTGTTTATGTATTTGTGTTCATTGTTATGCTTTTATATGTCATTCATGTTATGAATGTATGAACTGGTGAAGTATTGTATGAGTTTCAATTGTTTCTCTTCTTTGAGTTATGAGTGCAAGGAGTGCACATTATCCACAAGGAGTGCATTGACAGAGGTGAGTTAACCTTAGGAAATCTCAAGAGATATAGCGTTGAACTTTCATCAACAAAAGTGTAAGGAGTGTAGAGGAAGAAATCTATGTTGAGTTCAGAAAGAAACAAAGTTATTGAGAACTCTGTAGAGCTTTGTCAGGTAGGCATCGAGTGGGTGCAAGTATGCATAGGAAGAACTCTTTGTCGAGTTGAGGGGGAAGAGTATCATAGGAATATACTCATAGAGTTGTTGTACACTCAATAAGAAGAAGCTCTGCAAGGTGTGCATTGAGCAGAGAGAATGCCGGGAGGGAGAGAAGAATTTCTTTTCAAGAAATCCTTCGGATCTAAGTTTGAAAAAATCCCAAAAACTCAAGGAGTGCATGGGAGATCGAAATTTGGGAGGAGATCAAGCTAAGAAGAGATAATGCAAGGAGTGCATATGAGACAAACTTATTCTAAGTCCTAAAGCTTAAAAGAAATAACGGTTTCAAAAGCATAGGCGAGATTCAAATAGGTGGGTCCACAGGAGAAAGATGAAAGGTCGAAACCTTTGAACACTTACAGAACTCTCCCAAGGTGGAAGAAGCCAAAATATTAGGAGGAGGAGCGACAACAACCATCTGATTGGTTGTGAAAGGGAGCCTGGATAGTTAGATCTATGTCAAGTGAATGAAGGAAGCAGAGGGGAGAAGAACAGATCCCATCCATTGGATCTTAGTACGAAGGATCATTAGTTGTCTGATCAGAACAAGGTGCACAAGCATTAGCGCTTCGCACATGCAGGAGAAACAACTCACCAAAGGTTTGAGATCAGAGATTTCTGAACCTCGAAGAGCTAGAAACCCGAAGTGAATCTCATTCGTCCAATCATCCAAAGGAGACCTGAGCCATCAGATCGTCCGATGTCAACGTCAAGTGTTAGGTAATACCCCAAGGACATGCCCCAGTTATGTCTATGTATTGTAAACATGTTTTATAAGTTGGTGATCCAAGTGTATATAAGCTGGTGGTATTATGTGTTTATTAGTCCGGAGAGATTACCTATTAAAGGCCATGAGCCTATTTTTGTATATGTGATTATGCAGAACATTAATAAAGATTAGACATCGTTGTGTGCCAACCGACCAGGAAGAAATCATGATGGGGGTCTAAGTTTCCACAAAATTGGTAAGGGAGAGGGGGGTGAAAGTTTGGAAGAGGGGACATGTGTATATATGATTTGGGTTCAATCAGGAGCCCGAAGAGTCAATTCGACTTAGAAAAAAGAAAGATCCTAGACCGGGAGGTCGCAGAACGCCAGGAGGGTAGGGAAGATGCATCATGTGGTATCAGAGCCTAATTTTGTTTGCATATAGAAGACAAGGGAGACAGAGGAGAAAGCTGATATTTCGTCTGTACATTTCAGGAGGAAGAGAAAGAGGAGAAGGCTGAATTTTGTTTGGAGACAACAGACAAGAGGGAGATAATCTGATATTATCAAGTGGTATCAAAGGTTAAAGTTTTCTTGTAGACAACATCTGAAGGAAGGTAGGTTATTGATGTCATGTGAGAAGGTTGTTGCACATGAAAAAACAAAAATTTAAACAACCAGCTGAGTTGTAAGAGAATATGGATATGCTATCGGATGTAGAGTGATCCATAGGCTTGCTAGGAGGGCAGGTAGAAGGTTGAAATAGATACTGAAGGCTATGAGCATGGTCGAAGAGAATGCCACAAGAAGAAATGAAATCTAGAGATGGATCTAGAGCTTAATGAGATAAGATCAAAGATGGAAAAGATAACATTGAAAATGTAGCAAGAGTCAAAGGTACATTGGAGGTACGAATGTCCTCTGAATAGGAAGGCAAAATGGCATGTTCAAAATTTGTTGGCCAGAAAGCAACAACAAGAGTTGAGACATTGGCTAGGGGAATTAGAAAACCTCAATGACAGAGAGGAAGAACTGATTCACAACTGTGAACCAGAGATAAGGAGGCACCTCAGTGATGAGGAAGAGTTGAGATTAGATAAATATCTCATAAACCGCGAGGTGGGCAGAAATTGACTTTCAAGTTTCCAGGTGGGCAATAGAAAGAGATCAGTGGAAGGTCTCATATATTGCCAGGGGGGTAGTGCCAAAAGTTCATATTTCCAGGTGGGAAATCAGGTAGGATTGGTTAATCTCGTAGACTTCTAGGTGAGAAGTAGAGAAGTCCCAGATTGCTAGGTGGGAAGGGGAAAAGAAATGAGACAGCATGGATTTTGTTGAGCTGTATGAGTAATTGGAAGCCCTATAGAGAAGGGTAATGGTGCAAAGATTTCACATCCGATAGGTCAATTTGGAAGAAGATGGAGGAGAATACCAGCGAGAGGAACAACTGGAGGGAGTTGGAGATATGCTAGCACACAAGGAGTTGACAGAAGCTAATATGTCAGAGGAGGAAGATGAGTAGAAGCTCGATGATGAGACAACAAAGTTGCAAGATAATGTCATAAGATAATAAAATGACATGGGGGATCTACCCACTGATAAGGAAGTGGAGTTGAGAAGACTGCATAAGGAGAACCAACCATTGGAGCAGCTAGACAGGGTGATAGAGGAGATCAGGCAGTTGATGTTGAGGTCAACAGAAGCAGTCAACAAAGGGGAGATGAACAGAAGATAACCTACACCAGTAGTAGGGAAGAAACAAAAAAAGCAATGGCAACAAAAACGACATAGCTGGAGAGGAGAAAGAGGACAACTCCAAGGGAGAGTTTGGGATCCAAGAGGATTTCAACACTGGAGAAGAGGAGCTCATGATTTTCCTATCAGTGGAGTATGATGCGGGACCATCGCTCCACCTCAACAATGCACCAACATTCCAGCACACTAGCACGCATTTCAGAGAGGGAGAGGCATCAATCCTCCCATTTTTTAATTTCAAATATAATCCTATACAAATTCATGCTATAAGGTCGAGTGAATACAAAACCATGTCTTTGTATAGGTAGAATATAAGGTATCCTTTAATGGCTGACAGGTTGATGGCTCTAGGTTCAATTCAAACTAGATGGCCATTTAATAAACTTCAATGTAATAGATACAGTTAGGTCAGAGAGGACAAGATCGCAGAGCCCCTCTTTTGTAAAAAGATCTTGTATCAGATTTCATTAGGAGACTTAGGAAGATTTAGAGAGGTCTTAGAAGTACAACTCGAGATAGAGTTAGGATAGGAGAACTTCAGAGAATTGGGACTCTGTTGAAGTCCAGTTTTTGTAAACATCTTTAGAGACACACATAGATAATAGAAAATATTTTTTTCCTGCACATGGTGTGTTTATGTATTTGTATTCATTGTTATGCTTTTATATGTCATTCATGTTATGAATGTATGAACTGGTGAAGTATTGTATGAGTTTCAATTGTTTCTCTTCTTTGAGTTCTGAGTGTAAGAAGTGCACATTATCCACAAGGAGTGCGTTGACAGAGGTGAGTTAACCTGAAAGCTCAAGAGATATAGCATTGAACTTTCATCAACAAGAGTGCAATGAGTGTAGAGGAAGAAATCTATGTTGAGTTCAGAATGAAACAAATTTATTGAGAACTCTGTAGAGCTCTGTCAAGTAGGCATCGAGCGGGTGCAAGTGTGCATAGGAAGAACTCTTTGTCGAGTTGAGGGGGACGAATATAAGAGGAATATACTCACAGATTTGTTGAACACTCAATAAGAAGAAGCTATGTAAGGTGTGCATCAAGCAAGGAGAATGCCAGGAGGGAGAGAAGAATTTCTTTCCAAGAAATCCTTCGGATCTGAGTTTGACAAAATCCCAAAAACTCAAGGAGTGCATGGGAGATTGAAATCTAGGAGGAGATCAAGCTAAGAAGAGATAATGCAAGGAGTGTATATGAGACAAACTTATTCTAAGTCCTAAAGCTCAAAAGAAATAACGGTTTCAAAAGCGTAGGCGAGATTCAAATAGTCGGGTCCACAGAAGAAAGATCAAAGGTCGAAACCTTTGAACACTTACAAAACTCTTCCAAGGTGGAAGAAGCCAAAATCTCAGGAGGAGGAGCGACAATAACCATCTGATCGGTTGTGAAAGGGAGCCTGGACAGCTAGATCTATGTCAAGTGAACGAAGGAAGCATAGGGGAGAAGAACAGATCCCATCCGTTGGATTTGAGTACGAAGGATCAATAGTTGTCTGATCAGAACAAGGTGCACAAGCATTAGCACTTCGCACATGCAGGAGAAACAACTCACCAAAGGTTCGAGATCAGAGATTTTTGAACCCCGAAGAGCCAGAAATCCCAAGTGAATCTCATTCGTCCAATCAGCCAAAGGAGACCTGAGCCATCAGATCATCTGATGTCAACGTCAAGTGTTAGGTAATACCCCAAGGACATGCCCCAGTTATGTCTATGTATTGTAAACATGTTTTATAGGTTGGTGATCCAAGTGTATATAAGCTGGTGGGATTATGTGTTTATTAGTCCAGAGGGACTACTTGTTAAAGGCCATTAGCCTATTTTTGTATATGTGATTATGCAGAACATTAATAAAGATTAAACATTGTTGTGTACTGACTGACCAAGAAGAAATCATGATGGGGGACTAAGTTTCCATAAAATGGGTAAGGGAGAGGGGGATGAAAGTTTGGAAGAGGGGACATGTGTAAACATGATTTGGTTTCAATCAATAGCCCGAAGAGTCAATTCGACTTAGAAAAAAGAAAGATATTAGACTGGAAGGTCGCAGAACCCCGGGAGGGTAGGGGGGATGCATCAGGTGGTATCAGAGCCTAATTTTGTTTGCAGATAGCAGACATGGGAGACAGAGGACAATGATGATTTTTCGTCTGTACATTTCAGGAGAAAGAGAAAGAGGAGAAGGCCGAATTTTGTTTGCAGACAACAGAAAAGAGGGATATAATCTGATATTATCAAATGCTATCAGAGGTTAAAGCTTTCTTGTAGACAACAAGTGAAGGAAGGCAAGTTATTGATGCCATGTGAGAAGGTTGTTGCATGTGCAAAAACAAAAATTTAAACAACCAGGTGAGTTATAAGAGAAGATGGATATGCTATCGGATGTAGAGTGATCCATAGTCTTGCTAGGAGGGTAGGTAGAAGGTTGAAATAGATACTGAAGGCCATGAGCATGGTCGAAGAGAAGGCCACAAGAAAAAATGAAATCTAGAGATGGATCTAGAGCTCAGTGAGATAAGATAAAAGATGGAACAGATAACATTGAAAATGTAGCAAGAGTCAAAGGTACATTGGAGATACAAATGTCCTCTGAACAGGAAGGCAAAATGGCATGTTCAAAATTTGTTGGCCAGAAAGCAACAACAAGAGTTGAGAAGGTGGCTAGGGGAATTAAAAAGCCACAGTGACAGAGAGGAAGATATGATTCACAACTGTGAACCAGAGATAAGGAGGCACCTCAGTGATGAGGAAGAGTTGAGATCAGATAAATGCCTCATAAACTGCTAGGTGGGCAGAAATGGACTTTCAAGTTGCCAGGTGGGCAATAGAAAGAGATCAGTGGAAGGTCTCATATATTGCCAGGGGGGAAGTGCCAAAAGTTCATATTTCCAGGTGGGCAATCAGGTAGGATTGGTTAATCTCATAGACTTCAAGGTGAGGAGAAGAGAAGTCCCATATTTCTAGCTGGGTAGGGGAAAAGAAATTAGACCATCTGAAAATAAATGAGACAGCATGCATTTTGTTGAGCTGTATGAGTAACTGGAAGCCCTAGAGAAAAGGGTAATTGTGCAAAGATTTCACATCCGACAGATCAAGTCTGAAGCAGATGGAGGAGAATGCCAGTGAGATGAACAATTGGAGGGAGTTGGATATATGCTAGCACACAAGGAGTTGATAGAAGCTAATATGTCAGAGGAGGAAGCTGAGTAGCAACTTAATGATGAGACAACAGAGTTGCAAGATAATTCCATATGATAAGAAAATGTCATGGGGGATCAACCCACTAATAAAAAAGTGGAGCTGAGAAGTCTGCATAAGGAGAACCAACCATTGGAGCATCTAGACAGGGTGATAGAGGAGATCCGGAAGTTGATGTTGAGGTCAGCAAAAACAATCAACAAAGGAGAGCTAAATAGAACAGAACCTACAACAGTAGTAGCGAAGAAACAAAAGAATCAACAACAACAACAATGACATAGCTGGAGAGGAGCAAGAGGAAAACTCCAACGGAGAGTTTGGGATCCAAGAGGATTTCAACACTAGAGAAGAGGAGCTCGTGATTTTCCTAGCAATGGAGTATGATGCAAGAGCATCGCTCCACCTCAACAATGCGCCAACATTCCATCACATTAGCATGCATTTCAGAGAGGCAGAGGTATCGATCCTCCCATTTTTTAATTTGAATTATAATCCTATACGAATTCATGCTATAAGGTCGAGTGAATACCAAGCCATGTTTTTGTACAGGCAGAAGATAAGGTCTCCTTTAACGGTTGACAGTTTGATGGCTCTAGGTTCAATTCAAACTAGATGGCCACTTATGAAACTTCAATGTAATAGATGTGGTTAGGTGAGAGAGGACAAGATCGCAGAGCCCCTCTTTTGTAAAAAGATCTTGTATCAGATTTCATTAGGAGACTTAGAAGGATTTAGAGAGGTCTCGGAAGTAGAACTCGAGATAGACTTAGGATAGGAGAACTTCAGAGAACTGGGACTCTGTTGAAGTCTAGTTTTTGTAAATATCTTTATAGACACACATAGATAATAGAAAATAATTTTTTCCTGCACATGTTGTGTTTATGCATTTGTGTTCATTGTTATGCTTTTATATGTCATTCACATTATGAATGTATGAACTGGTGAAGTATTGTATGAGTTTCAATTGTTTCTCTTCTTTGAGTTCTGAGTGCAAGAAGTACACATTATCCACAAGGAGTGTGTTGAAAGAGGCGAGTTAACCTTAGGAAAGCTTATGAGATATAGCGTTGAACTTTCATCAGCAGAAGTGCAAGGAGTGTAGAGGAAGAAATCTATGTTGAGTTCAGAAAGAAACAAAGTTATTGAGAACTATGTAGAGCTCTGTCAGGTAGGCATCGAGCGGGTGCAAGTGTGCATAGGAAGAACTCTTTGTCAAGTTGAGGGGGATGAGTATCAGAGGAAGATACTCACAGAGTTGTTGAACACTCAATAAGAAGAAGGTCTGCAAGGTGTGCATCGAGCAAGTAGAATGTCAGGAGGGAGAGACGAATTTCTTTTCAAGAAATCCTTCCGATCTGACTTCGACGAAATCCAAAAAACTCAAGGAGTGGGTGGGAGATCGAAATCTAGGAGGAGATCAATCTAAGAAGAGATAATGCAAGGAGTGTGTATGATACAAACTTATTCTAAGTCCTAAAGCTCAAAATAAATAACGATTTCAAAAGCGTAGGCGAGATTCAAATAGTCAGGTCCACAGGAGAAAGATCAAAGGTCGAAACCTTTGAACACTTACAGAACTCTTCCAAGGTGGAAGAAGCCAAAATATCAGGAGGAGGAGCAACGAAAACCATCTGATCGGTTGTGAAAGGGAGCCTCGATAGTTAGATCTATGTCAAGTGAACGAAGGAAGCAAAAGGGAGAAGAAGAGATCCCATTCGTTGGATCTGAGTATGAAGGATCAATAGTTGTCTGATCAAAACAAGGTGCACAAGACTTAACGCTTCGTACATGCAGGAGAAACAACTCACCAAAGGTTTGAGATCAGAGATTTTTGAACCCCGAAGAGCCAGAAATTCGAAGTGAATCTCATTCGTCTGATCAACCAAAGGAGACCTAATCCATCATATCGTTCGATGTCAATGTCAAGTGTTTGGTAATACCCCAAGGACATGCCCCAATTATGTCTATGTATTGTAAACATGTTTTATAGGTTGGTGATCCAAGTGTATATAAGCTGGTGGGATTATGTGTTTATTAGTCCGGAGAGACTACTTGTTAAAGGCCATGAGCCTATTTTTGTATATGTGATTATGCAGAACATTAATAAAGATTAAACATCATTGTGTGCCGACCGACTAGGAAGAAATCATGATGGGGGACTAAGTTTCCACAAAATGGGTAAGGGAGAGGGGGATGAAAGTTTTGAAGAGGGAACATGTGTATACATGATTTGGGTTCAATCAGGAGCCGGAAGAGTCAATTTGACTTAGAAAAAAGAAATATCCTGGACCGGGAGGCCACAGAACCCCAGGAGGGTAGGGGGGATGCATCAGGTGGTATCAGAGCCTAATTTTGTTTGCAGATAGCAGACAAGGGAGACAGAGGACAAAGCCAATTTTTCGTCTGTACATTTCAGGAGAAAGAGAAAGAGGAGAAGGCCGAATTTTGTTTGCAGACAACAGACAAGAGGGAGATAATCTGATATTATCAAGTGGTATCAGAGGTTAAAGTTTTCTTGTAGAAAATAGGTGAAGGAAGGCAGGTTATTGATGCCATGTGAGAAGGTTGTTGCACGTGAAAAAACAAAAATTTAAACAACCAGGTGAGTTGTAAGAGAAGATGGATATGCTATTGGATGTGGAGTGATCCATAGGCTTGGTAGGAAGGCAGGTAGAAGGTTGAAATAGATACTGAAGGCCATGAGCATGGTCCAAGATAAGGCCGCAAGAAGAAATGAAATCTAGAGATGGATATAGAGCTCAATGAGATAAGATAAAAGATGGAACAGATAACATTGAAAATGTAGGAAGAGTCAAAGGTACATTGGAGGTACGAATGTCCTCTGAACAAGAAGGGAAAATGGCATGCTCAAAATTTGTTGGCTAGAAAGCAACAACAAGAGTTGAGAAGGTGGCTAGGGGAATTAGAAAACCTTGGTTGCAGAGAGGAAGAACTGATTCACAATTGTGAACCAGAGATATGGAGGCACCTCAATGATGAGGAAGAGTTGAGATCAGATAAATATCTCATAAACTGCCAAGTGGGCAGAAATGGACTTTCAAGTTGCCAGGTGGGCAATAGAAAGAGATCAGCGGAAGGTCTCATATATTGCCAGGGGGGCAGTGCCAAAAGTTCATATTTCCAAGTGGGCAATCAGGTAGGATTGGTTAATCTCGTAGACTTCCAGGTGAGAAGAAGAGAAGTCCCAGATTGCTAGGTGGGTAGGGGAAAAGAAATGAGACCATTTGAAAAGAAATGAGACAACATGGATTTTGTTGAGTTGTATGAGTAATTGGAAGCCATAGAGAGAAGGGTAATGGTGCAAATATTTCACATCTGACAGGTCAAGTTGGAAGCAGATGGAGGAAAATACTAGTGAGAGGAACAACTGGACGGAGTTAGAGATATGCTAGCACACAAGGAGTTGACAGAAGCTAATATGTCAGAGGAGGAAGCTAAGTAGAAGCTCAATGATGAGACAACAGAGTTGCAAGATAATGCCATAAGATAATAAAATGACATGGGGGATCTACCCACTGATAAGGAAGTAGAGCTGAGAAGACTGCATAAGGAGAACCAGTCATTGGAGCAGCTAGACAGGGTGATAGAGAAGGTCAAGAAGTTGATGTTGAGGTCAGTAGAAGCAGTCAAAAAAGGGGAGATGAACAGAATATAACCTACAACAGTAGTAGGGAAGAAACGAAAGAAGCAACAGAAACAACAACAACATAGCTGGAAAGGAGCAAGAGGACAACTCCAAGGGAGAGTTTGGGATCGAAGAGGATTTCAACACTGGAGAAGAGGAGCTCATGATTTTCCTAGCAGTGGAGTATGATGCAGGAGCATAGCTCCACCTCAACAATGCACCAACATTCCAGCACATTAGCACGCATTTCAGAGAGGGAGAGGCATCGATCCTCCCATTTTTTAATTTGAAATATAATCCTATATGAATTCATGCTATAAGGTCGAGTGAATACCAAGCCATGTCTTTGTACAGGCAGAAGATAAGGTCTCCTTTAATGGATGACAGGTTGATGGCTCTAGGTTCAATTCAGACTAGATGGCCATTTATGAAACTTCAATGTAATAGATGTGGTTAGGTGAGAGAGGACAAGATCGCAAAGTGCCTCTTTTGTAAAGAGATCTTGTATTATATTTCATTAGGAGACTTAGGAGGATTTAGAGAGGTCTCGGAAGTAGAACTCGAGATAGAGTTAGGATAGGAGAACTTCAGAGAACTAGGACTCTATTGAAGTCCAATTTTTGTAAACATCTTTATAGACACACATAGATAATAGAAAATAAGTTTTTCCTGCACATGGTGTGTTTATGTATTTGTGTTCATTGTTATGCTTTTATATGTCATTCATGTTATAAATGTATGAACTGGTGAAGTATTGTATGAGTTTCAATTGTTTCTCTTCTTCGAGTTTTGAGTGCAAGGAGTGCACATTATCCACAAGGAGTGCGTTGACAGAGGTGAGTTAGCCTTAGGAAAGCTCAAGAGATATAGCGTTGAACTTTCATCAGCAGAAGTGCAAGGAGTGTAGAGGAAGAAATCTATGTTGAGTTCAGAAAGAAACAAATTTATTGAGAACTTTGTAGAGCTCTGTCAGGTAGGCATCGAGCGGATGCAAGTGTGCATAGGAAGAACTCTTTGTCGATTTGAGGGGGAAGAGTATTAGAGGAAGATACTCACAGAGTTGTTGAACACTCAATAAGACGAAGCTCTGCAAGGCGTGCATTGAGCAAGGAGAATGCCAGGAGGGAGAGAAGAATTTATTTTCAAGAAATCCTTTGGATCTGAGTTTGATGAAATCCCAAAAACTCAAGGAGTGCGTGGGAGATTGAAATCTAGGAGGAGGTCAAGCTAAGAAGAGATAATGCAAGGAGTGTGTATGAGACAAAATTTTTCTAAGTCCAAAAGCTTAGAATAAATAATGGTTTCAAAAGCGTAAGCGAGATTCAAATAGTCGGGTCCATAGGAGAAAGATCAAAGGTCGAAACCTTTGAACACTTATAGAACTCTTCCAAGGTTGAAGAAGCCAAAATCTCAAGAGGAGGTGCGACAACAACCATATGATCGGTTGTGAAAGGGAGCCTGGACAGTTAGATCTATGTCAAGTGAACGAAGGAAGCACAGAGGAGAAGAACAGATCCCATCCGTTGGATCTGAGTACAAAGGATCAATAGTTGTCTGATCAGAACAAGGTGCACAAGCATTAGCACTTCGCACATGCAGGAGAAACAAATCACCAAAGGTTTGAGATCAAAGATTTCTGAACCCTGAAGAGCCAGAAATCCGAAGTGAATCTCATTCGTCCGATCAGCCAAAGGAGACCTGAGCCATCAGATCGTCCGATGTCAATGTCAAGTGTTAGGTAATACCCCAAGGACATGCCCCAATTATGTCTATGTATTGTAAACATGTTTTATAGGTTGGTGATCTAAGTGTATATAAGATGGTGGGATTATGTGTTTATTAGTTGGAAGAGACTACTTGTTAAAGGCCATGAGCCTATTTTTGTATATGTGATTTTGCAGAACATTAATAAAGATTAAACATCATTGTGTGCCAACCGACCAGGAAGAAATCATGATGGGGGACTAAGTTTCCATAGAATGGGTAAGGGAGAGGGGGATGATAGTTTGGAAGAGGGGATAAGCTTGAGAGATTAATTCCTTGAGAATAATAATTTATTGTTATTCCAAATCTATGTGAAAAACATGTTATTTTTATCCTAAGTTCCTGGAAAAGGAAACACATAACTTGATGGAGTGCATGTAGCTTCATGGGCAACATGTGTTAGCCTAGGCACGTGAAATTTAACCTAAGAAATGAGTCGTGATGGTGGTTCATCCTCCATTATTGCGTTCGTTGTCTGAACTGTGTTGTCTCTGCGTTTGATCACTACATACCTCACGCAGCTCTAAAACCAGAAACTGTGAGACCTCTATGATCAACTAGTGTATACCTGTGAAATTTGTTTGGTCTCTGCATTTCACCTCCATCATCGACCTCTGCATAATTTTCTTGTCACGCACCCTGAAAACCAGCAGCAAACCCCGTGGACTGAGCCATGTCTCCTGTGTGTCCTGTGAACCCATTTTATCCACATTGCAAATCTGATTTCTTGCTTAACTGTTTGAGTTGTTGTCTTCTATGAAACCTGAGCATACTGTAATTGTCTATGCCATGTGTGTTATAACTGTGGGTTTTTGTGGCCATGCAGTCTCTTGGCTAAGTGTGATTGCCTACCATCATTTGTTCCTTGTTGAGCCATACTGTTGTCATCCTTGTGTTAGCACAAAGCTGAAGAAGTAGGTTGTTAGGTCTGTGTGAAACACTCTCTCCAGGTGAGGGAAGTAGTTGTGGTTGAAGAGGCAGGTTGTCAGGACTGTCACTACTACATATGGGCAGATTACTCCACGAAATATTTCCACGCTTGCATTATTTTCATGTTTTTTTTTAAATAGGGCGGGATTTCATCGATATTGCCATGAAAGTTCATCAATATTGCCACAAATAGGTTTTTTAACATGGGCAGGATTTTCATCGCTATTTCCATGAAACTTCATCGCTATTTCCACAAAAGTTCATTGCTATTTCCACGAAAATTTTTCCTATCTCAAAAAGCATATGCTAACAACTAGTTGACTAGTTGATCTATATATACCTGAATTTAAGAGAATTTGTGACACAATTTCTATAGTTGCGACACTATTCGTGGATTTTGTTTGAGCTGTTTATTTTTTCTGTCACCCATCGATTGAACAAATCTAATTCTCGATCTACAAATCTCGTATTTTGAACTTGCAAGGTTAGTATATTTTTTATTGATTTACTCATTTAACTTGTAATTTTTTGTTCAAATGTCGAAATTTCATGTAGCTTGTTTTTTCCTTCATAATATATTATATGTGTAGTACCATATTTCATGTCATTGGTTTTTGGATCTAGTTAGTATATTCTATGGAAATTCATGTGAAATGTCAAGAAAAATATTTTCCGAAGAAGTATTTTAAGAAGAGGGAAAATCACTCCATCAATAAGTCAATTCAAACATTAAAAATAGATGTCATTATCAATCTAGATTCATTTGAGCCTACAATTCCTTATGTAAATGTAATCRTTACTACAAAACCACCAACTCATAACAAATTTACCGGTTGGACTAATGTTTGAAATAGAAAGTCATGGAAAAAAAATCMTCTTTAGTCTAATTCTATCCCTTAGAGACCTTGTTAGATCTCTAACTTTTGTGTTTCTATGATGTTGTGCCTATATMTATTAATGTTATATTTTTAGTCTAGTATTAGGTTAGGCTAGTCATATAATATTGTACTCTTATATGTGATGTTGTTTCTCTAAAAATTTTATAATCACACGCAATTCTAGATGTAGTGATTAACTCTAGTTTCTAATTGATGTGACTTGTTTATACCSTATTAATAAGGAGTAGCTAAAATATAAAATATTCATGAAGAAATCTACGATAACATGATGAAATCTACTAGTCAGACAATGAAAAATCAGAACATGCCAAAGTGTCTTAGAAAATAAAACTGTGACCAATGTAAGTAGCATAAAATTGTGACCATTGTATGTAGATGCAAATCAACACATCATAATTTAAACCAACCCAACCCAATTGTGGATGAAAAGTGGTTGGCATTCTTTTTTTATTGGTGAATTTAAAAGATTGACATTTTGTCTACAAAACAACTTAGAGACTACTGTATGGTGTCGAGTGATTCACGTTTGAGAAATTTTGACCACTTTCATTAAATGGTGTGTAATTATTTTCCATGGTGATTCAGTACACACTACTCTAAAGTACAAATTGAAACATATTAATCTTAATAGTTAATCGATAATAATAAAAAAACAATGTCAAAATGTCTTAGAAGAAATAATTGTGAGGATTGTAGGTCATTGTAAATAAACATTTCATAATCGAAAGGAGTAGCTAAAATATAAAAATTTGACAACTTACTGTCTGGTATGGTGTAGGTAAGACAATTACTTGTCAGGAGAAGGATTTGTCACTATGAACAAAAATGACAGGAAGCATGCTTGGTTAAGAGTGGCATTAGAGGTGAGGGATGATGGAAAAGGTTATTTCCCTTGCTATGATTTCAGGGGATTGCAAAGAAAAATAATTTTAATAACAAAAATTGAAAGACATTGTAGGGAGAAGGGGCACGCCGAAGGAGGTTATGAATATCGTCCCTCGGTAAGAGGATTTAATATTTAATGTATTCTCTGTAATAATAATCATGTCATGAATTTTAGTAATATTTCTTATCGGGGTTTTTATATTTTCTATACACACTAAATTTTCTATGTTTTTTTTAAATATATAGACGATGCCCCCAAAATGTTGACCTCTGGAGAGTTATTTTCCAAGTACTAGCAGAAATACTCCTTTATAGGGTGATGAACTTCAAGATCAGAATGTTGAAGATGTTGATCAAGTTATTAATGATGAGCTGGATGGAGATAATATTATTGATTCAAATTAGGAAGATGAGATACATAGATTGATCCAAGACACATTTTCTCCAATGGATGAAGACAACCAGAATGATTAATTCTAATGGTGATGGTCGTGAACATAATACTAGTCTTCCTTGGTTATTGACGAAGAGACAAAGCAATATTGTAAAAGAGTTCATTCGAAAAATTAGGTTTCCGACAGGGTTTTCATTGAACATACAAAATATCTTAACGAAAAAAGGTGATTTTTTGGGGGTTAAAACGCATGACTGGCATACATTCATTAAGGTAATTAGTAGTTTATAATATATTTCCTTATTGTTATGCAATTTTTGGAAACAAATAATAATTATTTAGTTTTTGTTACAGTATGTTCTACCTTTATCTCTCCCAGACGACTTTGACAACAACATAAAACAAATTATTTATGTACTTTGAAAACACATGAGGTAAGTATTGTTTTATAAGGAAAATGTACTTCTTATGTGATTTGTAGTGAAAATTATTGACATATTATGTTTTATATGCAATTTATGTATGCCTTGATAGTATTTTATTGCATCAACATTTGTAGGTGGCTATCATCAAAAGAAATCCATAAGGAAGATATAAGGTATTGGAAGAGAGAAATTCCCTGACTAATGTGTCAAATGCAACAGTTTCTACTTCCAGCATTTTTCAATGCACAAGAAAACTACCTCATACACCAAGTTGAGGAGATTGAATTATGTGGACCAGTACACATGAGGTCAATGTGGATGGTGGAGAGGCAGTTGAAGTCACTAGAGTCTTTTGTTAGACAAAGAGCACGTCCAGAGGGTTCTATGGTTGAGGGATATATGGTATATCAATGCATGGTGTATATTAGTCAATATCTACCTAAATTAGGAGAAAATATGAATGTGCCTCACATTTGGCATCTCGACTCCATCAACAAATTTGAAGGGGAGGTCCTATTGGGGAAAGGTAAAATGAGGACTGTGAAAGGTAATTATTAGATATTTACATAGATTTAATATATTACACATTTATTTTTCCAATTTTATTTTATCGTACTGATTTTTTACATTTTTTGTTCCTGCATTTTGAACTATATTAAATTATTTATTTATTAACAATAGCTAATTAATGATATTAAATTGTTATCTTATCATATAGTTTCTCGAGACTGGGATGCTTTACATTTATACATTGCAAACAACCTTGATTGGATGGAGCATTGGATAGAATATACTGAAGAAAACTTTGATAGGTTATCATGGGAAGGGGTGAGTAATATGATTAAAAAAATGCATCATCATCGAGATCAATTACCTGATGTTACATCAAGGAAAGTTGATTTAGCCTTTGGTATAAAAGATAAACAGACAAGTAAATTTTTTACACACATTTTCCTAGTTATTTCCCAATTTTTCAATGTATTTGGTTTGTTTAATTTTTGAAATATATATTTACTAGGTCCTATATGAGGTTCATTAATTGGCAATGTATTTTTTACTTGTTGTCCATGTTGCAGTTGAAACATCAGAAGGCTATGAGGTGTAATGGTTATAAATTTCATATCAAAATGTTGGATGATAAGATGAAAACCTCAAATTGTGGGATAATTGTAGTGTTTAAGGTCATCAACATTTCATCTAGAAGTGACAGAAATCCGAAAGAAACTGAGAATAGGTACTATGGGCATTTGGAGGATATAATTGAGTGTGATTTAATTCCTTTAAAATAGTTTTGTTTGAGGTTAAATGGTACAGGCTACAGATGCATGAACATGATCCTGAAGGAAATGTTATTGAACATGATAATGGATTTACCATGGTTAATACAAGGGTATTTGAACCGGGTACGAAGCTTTATGTTCTTCCAAGTCAATGTGAGAAAGTATTTTACTCAGGGATACCTGGTAAAACAGATTGGTCATACGTTGTTAGATATGATCCAAGAGGAAGACCAGTAAAGTATAATCATGTAGCTGAGGATGAAGATAATAACGAGGAAGAAGATGATGATTATGAAGATCAGGAGAAGGTGGCTCATGTAGTCTATGTTTCATACGAAGAAGTTTAAGAAGTTGATCATCCAAATGTAGGAGACGACGATCTCATTGATGATATGGATAACTATATTAGCGAAAATGGAATTGATGGTGATGTTGATATGAATGATCCTTTCACCAATATCGATTATGAACCAAATTCTGATAAAGATGTTGAGCAGCATGAAGAAGAATGTGACTGATATTTAATTGTTGAAAAGAATAGGTATGTGTTTATATCTTTTAGATGATCTTTATATGTTTTTATTTTGTATAATATAGTATATGATACATGTTCTTTATAATTTCAAATTAGGTACTATGGGGAAATTGAGAATGATGTGAGCGGGGGGGGAGACAATTAGATCTTCCACCTTCATGTGTTTGTTCCTGTTTATTAGAGAATGAACTATTCTCAAAACCAAGAGGAGCTCTGCGCAAAATTTTACAAGGAAATTGACACGAGAAACAATGACCTGTGAATGGGGCCAACGTTCAAAATTTTTCAAACTGTTTCTGTATGCCTTGAAATTTTACATGGATAGACTATTCGCATGCCTTAATGATATGGGAGGGTTTTTGGACTCAAATTTGATTCACACACCCACTTTATTCCATCATAAATACATCATGTAAACCATAAACCCTAATTTAGTG
Source organism: Picea mariana (assembly GCA_032191745.1). NCBI lineage: Eukaryota > Viridiplantae > Streptophyta > Pinopsida > Pinales > Pinaceae > Picea > Picea mariana. Next base: position 86,677 of record JASDQU010374441.1, on the reverse strand, counting down.
GAGTCATCTATTTGTCATGTTTTAGTGTTCCTAGTGAATGAACGCATTGTTGTTGACATGTAATGGGACAACACATGTACCTTATTAGTTTTCTTCCTTCACTTGATGTGGTTCGGGTCATTCCTAGCCTTGAATTGAAAGTTACCTAGTCATAGTCATCACCTTTCATGACAATTGTCACCAAACGATCATTAGATCACAAGGTTGGAGGCATATGGGCATTGGGATGAGGATTTATAACCCTACAATAAGAAGAGAGATTAATTGAACTTTGACTAGATTGAAAAGTGAGTGCATGAAAATACTAACAACCCAAAACTAAAAGGGATCAATACATAGACTATCAACGAGAGGTGCTCTAGCTGTGGTGTGTACGAAGAGTCCTAGCACCTTCAAAATTATCATTCACCAAATATTTTATACAAATTTTACAAGGAAATTGTACTAGGACTAGACACGGGCATCAATGACCTGTGAATGCAACCAACGCTGAAAGTTTTTCAAATTGTTTGTGTATGCATTGAAATTTGTCATGGATAGACTATTCACATGCCTTAATGATATGGGAGGGTTTCTGGACTCAAATTTGACTCAGACACCCACTTTTTTCCATCATCAATTCATCATGTAAACCATAAACCCTAATTTAGTGGAGTCATAGATTTGTTGGGTTTTAGTGTTCCCAATGAATGGATGCATTGTTGTTGACATGGAAATTATCCATAGTTCAAATAAATCCATGAATTTGTAGAAATTATATAGCCCATTGAAATTATTTGTGGTTAAATGGAGGGTGTATAAATTATGGAATTAATTAATTTTCAACCATGACAATGGGCTATGCCTATCCTTGGTTCATTGATGCCCATGATGTCTCCTAAAACCATGTACACCTTGTGCACTTTTGGTTGATTTTGTATGCATACCACATATAGATGGGAGCATGTTTGTATATAGTTGGAATGACAGGTTGTGTGCTTGTGTCACATTTGTGATTCCTTCTGCACTACATTTCATGACAAATATCCCAAAAGCTAGTTGGAGTTGAACCACAATGTAGTTAAATTGGAGGCAACCCAACTTCAAAGATTCATGTCTTGACATATGGTTTCTACATCGTGCATGGAAAGTGAATTTCATAGTGTTATTTGAAAGAACTTGCAATGTTTTAGAAATTTTCCATGAACATAGTAGATTATTTAAAGAAAATGCTTCTACTTGATCCATGTTGTCAAAATTTTGTAGGTTGGAGAAGTATAAAGTCTAGAGGTATAAAAAAACAATTATATTAAACAATAGATTAAACTCTCTTTATTTGAATTTTGCATATGAATAATATTTTTGGCAATTAAATTCAAGGAATTTAGAAAATTTAATTGCCAATGCTTGAAATTGAGATTCAACAAATTTGATTTTTTTAAAACAAAACACCAAATGTAATGACTAAGCTCCCAATGTATGCAAGAAGAACCAACATGCTCACATTTACACCCATTGTAAGAGATTCCAACTCTTTCTTAATAATGGTTATGATAGCATGACACTATTATGTGGCTAACTTTGACCCTCATAAATGTCATAGTTTATAGAAATTCATCTATACTTGCTTATAAATAAGAGGTATCCATACATAATTTAAATTATTTCTCATAGATCAAGGATGTTGAGGGCCCAAATTTGAATAGGATAAAATGGTGGGGGGAGTCATGGTAATCACATAAAATAAAATAAAAATATTTCTCATTAATATCCAACTAATATCCTCATTCTTAGTGGGTTTGAGGGATTAAAACCATTATTGACCATTATTGTGAGGTACAAATCATAGGAATGATCCCATTGGATGTGACCAAGGAGATCATTGTCCACGCGAACAAGGGGATCACGTGACCAAGGGGACATAGTTTGCGAGGGAGGAGATACACTGCCAGGGAGGAGATACACTGCCAGGGAGGAGATAGTCTACAAGGGAGAAAGATAATCTGTGAGGAGAAAGTCGCAGGAGATACACTGCCAAGGAGGAGATACACGAAGGAGATACACTGCGAGGGAACACAAAGGGCACTGAGTCGAGGGCACATGGAGGGCACACAGAGGGCACACATGAGGGCACCAAGAATGGTGAGTAACTCTATTCAAAACAAAGCCACTAGTAGCCAAGAGAGGAGTTGTATTTGTTGGATATTGTAGATAAATCTCATTTATATTATTTTCATTAGGCAGAAGGTGAGAAACTAGATTTTTTTCCACTAAACCCTATAAAAATTATCATTATAAGTCATTAAAGGTGAACATTCTAGACTTATTGATTCATTGTGTTTATATATCATGATTGTGTCTTTTTATATGAAGCAAAACTAACCATTGTTCCTAAGGGAACTGGAGGGATGCTAACCTAATACCTCCATGATAAAGTTATTAGTATCCAACCAATATTTTTGAAACTACATTAAAACTTCAAGGAAGAGAGGGTTTGGTAAACCTTGGCTCTCATATTGTCTTGAAAACCTAAGTTCATTCTAGGAGAAGAAGTTAAACTATTATGCTAATCCAATTGAAGGACATTGGAAACTAAAAAAGTGAAATACCTTACAATGACATTACTAATGTTAAAAAATAAACTAATAGTTGAAAATAGGGATGTTGCGCTTTTGGACATTGAGACTAGGGTAGGTAGTTTTGATGTGTGTACGAGGTAGTTAGAAGAACCTATGACTTAAACAACCACTATTAACAATGCAATTGAGGCCTTCATCAATTTGGTTTTAGAGTTTTGTAAAAAGGAAGTGAAATTGATGGAAGATCATGCATCCCTCTCAAAACTTGTCAAGATTGTCCAGAGATACCATGTCAAATTACAACATCATATGGTAGAAATGCATGATCCCCTAGTCATTGCTCCATTTACCAAATTCGGTGATACCCTAATCACATGCACACTCCACATGATTCTTGACGATGAAGTTGTGGATTTAGTTTTAAGAAATGACCACTATGTATCCCAGTGACATCACAATGAACCACATATGTTGAAAACCATGTTTAGATATTTATATTAGCAACAAAAATAAGAATAATTTATAAGTAAACTTAAAGTAATTAGGTGTTTTTCTCTATCATTGACAAGCTCAGTGATGTCATTCAATATTATTTAGATTCAATTGACCTTATAACATGCCAACTTTAATGTTCTAGTTATCTAAGACTTAGCAACATTCAACTATGTCTCATTTTCGAAATGAGTCATTATATCATGGAAATAGTTCATATATATAAGTCAATATAGAAACACTTTGGTTCTCCCATTCTCATTCCACCTTGACCAATTCATAGACCTTTGATGGTATACAATGTGAATCAATAGGAACTATATCTAAATTTCTATTGAGTTAGGTTGTTTTAGTCAATGTTCTAGTTATGACTACCCATGTTGACTTTAACTTACCCCTTGGTCATTACAAGTGCGCCCTAATGGATTGGGGAATTTTACGGACCCAAGGGAGGCTCCTCAACCTAGAAAAGACCCCAGCTAGTGCACAAGGCCCAAGAGAGGTCATAAGGACAAATAAGGACAAGTGAATGATTTACCCCAAGGAGGAAATTTGTTGATTGCAAGGATCAATAACCTCAATCGATTGGTTTGGACAATGAGTAACCTCACTCAATAAGGGATTTTTTATTTTGGGGGTAAATCATATACCTTAAGGCTGAAGAAGGTTTAGTCAGTAGGTTTGGAGACTCGCTCGACTCCCAACCTAGAAAGTTTTCTTTTCTTGGATAAATTATCCAAATATACAAAAAAATTGAAACCTTTCTTTTCTTACTTCAATGATGAAGGTTCAATTACTAACTTTGAAAGGACTTTTGCTCTCCTGACTTGGTGATTTATCTATCATGAGGAAAATTGATGGATTGGGAAATCAACAAGTCCTCCAAGTCAATGAATTAGATGTTTTCTTGACAAAATGGTTCATAGAGATAACAACAAAAATATTGAAGGAGATTCTACAATGTGAATTCTCCATTACTCAAAAAAAAAATTAAACTCTTATTCTATGAAACATTGAGTTTCCTGCATGGTTGCTTGGTGATTTCAAAACTTCTTCAACTCATCAACAGTACTAAGGAGTCATGAAGGGATCCAATACCTTCATAAATATTTACACATCAAATTCAGGCTTGAAAAATTGATCCTAAATCCTCATAGATATAAACTACATCATGTGCAAGCTCTATATCAACAAACTAAAAGAAGTATTGGCAAGCGATTAAAAATAAATTTAAATGAGTGTTGGTTGAATCCCTTGATTTCTCAACTTGCTACTTATGCAACTTTATGCAATTTACGCAACTATAAAGCTGGATAGTTGGAGGAGAATGATCATTTTGAAGGTGCTAGGCCTCTTCCTACACACCACTAGATCACTATCCAACTTTATAAATCAACATGCAACTACACAACTTTATGAAACTTACACAACTTTATGCAACTACGCAACAATTAGTTTTATTTTATGCATTGAAGAGTGTGCCCTAATGGATTAGGGAAGTTTGGGGACCCAAGGGAGGCTACTCAACCTAGAAAAGACCCCAGCTAATGCACAAGGCCCAAGAGAGGTCATAAGGACAAATAAGGACAAGTGAGTGATTTACCCCAAGGAGGAAATTTGTTGATGGAAAGGGTCAATAACCTCAATCAATTGGTTTGGCCAACGAGTAACCTCACTGAATAAGTGATTTTTCTTTTTGGGGTTAAATCATATACCTTAAGGCTCAAGAAGGTTTAGTCACTAGGTTTGGAGACTCACTAGCCTCCCAACCTAGAAAGCTTCCTTTTCTTGGCTAAATTATGCAAATATACAAAAAAATTGACACATTTCTTTTCTTACTTCAATGATGAAGGTTCAATTACTAACTTTTAAAGGACTTTTGGTCTCCTAACTTAGTGATTTATCTATCATGAGGAAAACTGATGGATTGGGAAATCAACAAGTACTTCAAGTCAACGACTTAGATTTTTTTTTGACAAAATGGTTCATAGAGATAACAAAAAAAAAATTGAAGGAGATTCTACAATGTGAATTCTCCATTACTCATAAAAAAAAATTAAAATCTTATTCTATGCAACATTGAGTTTATTGCATGGTTGCTTGGTGATTTCAAAACTTCTTCAACTCGTCAACAGTACTAAGTAGTCATTAAGCGATCCAATGCCTTCATAAATATTTACACATCAAATTAAGGCTTGAAAAATTGATCCTAAATCCTCATATATATAAACTACCTCATGTGCGAGATCAATATCAACAAACTAAAATAAGTATTGGCAAGCGATTAAAAATAAATTTAAATGAGTGTTGGTGGAATCCCTTGATTTCTCAACTTGCAACTTACGCAACTATATGCAACTATGTAAAACTATATGAAAATATGCAACTATATGCAACTATGCAACTATATGAAACTTTATGCAACAATGCAACTTATGCAACTATCTGCAATTTATGTAACTATATGAAACTATACACAACTTTATGCAACTATATTACAACTATATGCAACTTATGCAAATATATGGGACTATATGCAAATATGAAACTTATTAAACTATATGCAACTTTATGCAACAATGCAACTTATGAAACTATATGCAACTATATTGCAACTATATGCAACTATATGCAACTTATGCAACTATATGCAACTTTGTTGGTACCACAAACTTATATTGGCACGATAACTTATCTTCTTGTTTTAACGAGTGTAGGTATCACCAAATAGGTATCTGTTGGATCTATCTTCCTCGAGTGATGACGAAGATATACTAAGAGAGGTTGAAAGTTAGACGTGTTGTACTAAAAAAGACCCAACTAGTGAACAAGGCCCAAGAGAGGTCATAACTAGTAAGGGAGAGACTTAAATGTGTTGGCCAAAGCATCTACCATAAACAAACATATGACCAAGGAACTTATGACAAACAATGCAACTTATGCAACATGCAACTTATGCAACTTTATGCAACTTATGCAACTTTATGCAACTTTATGCAACATGCAACTTATGCAACTTTATGGAACTTATGCAACTTTATGCTACATGCAACTTTATGCAACAATGCAACTATATGCAACTATATACAACTTATGCAACTATATGAAACTATATGCAAATATGAAACTATATGACAATTTCGTATGCAACTATATGCAACTATGCAACTTTATGCAACAATGCAACTTATGCAATTATATGCAACTTATGCAACTTTATGCAACAATGCAACTTATGTAATTATATGCAACTTATGCAACTATATGCAACTATATTGCAACTATGCAACTATATGCAACTATATGCAACTTTATGGAACGATGCAACTTATGTAACTTATGCAACTATATTGCAACTATATCCAACTACATGCAACTGTGCTGGTACCACAAACTTATATTTGCACAATAACTTATCTTCTTATTTTAACGAGTGTAGGTACCCCCAAATAGATATATGTCAGATCTATCTTCCTTGAGTGATGATCAAGATATACTAAGAGAGGTTGAAGTGAGACGTGTTGTACTAAGAAAGACCCAACTAGTGCACAAGGCCTAAGAGAAGTCATAACTGGTAAGGGACGGACCTAAATGTGTTGGCCAAAGCATCTACCATAGACAAACATATGACCAAGGAACTTATGACAAACAATGCAACTTTATGCAACTTTATGCAACATCCAACTTATGCAACTTTACGACACTTATGCAACATGCAACTTTATGCAATGATGCAACTTATGCGACTATGCAACTATATGCAACTTATGAAACTATGCAACTTATGCAACTATATGACAATTTCATATGCAACTATATTCAAATATGTAACTATATGAAACTATATGCAAATATGCAACTATATGCAACTATATGCAACTTTATAAAACAATGCAACTTATGAAACTATATGCAACTATATGCAACGTTATGCTACTATATGCAACTATATGCAACTATGCAACTTTGCAACTATATGAAAATATGCAACTTATCCAACTATATGCAACTATATGCCACTAGGCAACTATGCAACTATATGCAAATATATGTAACTTTATGCAGCAATGCAACTTATGCAATTATATGCAATTATATTGCAACTATATGCAACTATATGCAACCGTGTTGGTACCACAAATTTATATTCGCACGATAACTTATCTTCTTGTTTTAACAAGTCTAGGTACCACTAAATAGGTATCTGTCGGATCTGTCTTCCTTGAGTGATGATCAAGATATACTAAGAGAGGTTGAAAGTGAGACGTGTTGTACTAGATCTATCGGTTCTAGATCAACTATATCCGAAAAGGTAAGGAAAAGATTTCGTATACGCATGAAATTTTTTATTGCAAAGGGAGGGTCATATAATTATGATGCTAAGAGCATAGGTGAAATTGAGTTTCCCTTGAGGTATAGACATCTACTACAATGATGGAAACCTAAGGAACTACGTGAAGTGGACACAGATTTTTTCATCAGTGGGAGGATGTATCGCATTGTTCCTTCGTCCTTACATGGATTGGGGTTATTTTCCATGGATGGAATAAAGGTTGACTATGGCACTATAACTGAATTGATGGAGTATGTCATACCATTATACAAATACAATCATTGGTTGATGTTTGTCTGATATATGCGAAGTATGCAAAGATACAAAGTTGCCACAAATTATATACAACTAGTAGATAACAATCAAAATAAAGGGGCAACTATGTATATTGATGGAAGGCCAAAATCTAATGGAAACATTGTTGGATTTATAAATAGTACATGACTAGTGGCAACAACTAAGAAACATAATTTCATATTTGAGGGACGCGAAGGAAATCATATATTTGCATGTGCAACAAAAACAATAGTTCTGGGTGAAGAGTTGTTGATCGATTAGAACTTAAATCAAATAGATGGAGGGGGTGCGGCTATGGGGGTAAATATCTTACATACCATTCAACTCAACCTTTGATCAATCATTGTTATAATTTATCGCTGCAATATTTGAATTTTTTACTGCATATATTTCATTTTTCATTATTTATTTTCTGATATTACTGTGATATTTCATTTTTTAATGTTACAATTACTTTCATAACTCTTGTTGATTAATTTATTGTGTCAACATCTATCCAAGGTGACCATAAGATATCACAGGCTACATCTATCTAGGGTGGCCATGGAAATGCACCCACTGTGCCTCAACAGGTAAATGTTAAATACAGTAACAAATTATGACTACAACAACTAAATTTCAGAAATTTCATTATTTTTTTCTGATATTACTGCAATATTTCATTCTTTTAATGTTACATGTGAATTTCATAACTTTTGTTGATTGATTTATTGTGTCAACTTCTATCTTGGGTGACCGTGGCAGAAAATCACCCATTACATTTGTCCAGGGTGACCGTTGAAAGACACTCGTTGTGGCTCATTAGGTAGTTGTTAAATACAACAACAACTTATGACAACAACAACTAAATTTCTAAAATTTCATTATTTTTTTTCTGATATTACTGCAATATTTCATTTTTTTAATGTTACAAGTGAATTTCATAACTTTTTTTGATTGATTTACCATGTCAACTTCTTTCCGAGGTGACCGTGGCAGAAAATCACCCACTACATCTATCCAGGGTGACCGTGGAAAGGCACATGCTATGCCTCAGCAGGTAAATGTTAAATAGAGTAACAACTTATGACTACACCAACTAAATTTCTGAAATTTCATTATTTTTTTTCTAATATTACTCCAGTATTTCAGTTTTTAAATGTCAAAGGTGAATTTCATAAATTTTGTTGATTGATTTATTGTGTCAACTTCTATCCAGGGTGACCGTGTCCAAAAATCACCTGCTACATCTGTCCAGGGTGATCGTGGAAAGGCACTCGTTTTGCCTCAACAGGTAAATGTTAAATACAGTAATAACTTACAACTACAATAACTAAATTTCTCAAATGTTAAAGTTCATCTCATTAATTTTATTCATCAATGTATTGTGGCATGGTCAATGTGGGAAGGCTCCCACTGAGGATATTGATGAGGACGAAATATTTTATTCCACTGACCCAATGAAAATTGCAATGAAGGCCTTGAAGAAGGATAACATAGAATATCTAGGTTTTCTTAGCAAAAGACCCCTGACACAGGAGGACGGGGAAAGAATTGTAGAGCTAAAAAATATAATAACTAATTTTGGGGTAAGTGGCATATTCACATATTTTTATCAGCTATGACAATTTCATATCCGTTTTTTTGTTTTATATTTTCTATATGATCTAATAAAGTAATGTTTTTTGTTTGTAGGATTTTTTAAACCTCGTGCGCCAAGAACATGCAAATCCGACAAATTCTATAGGAAGCAGTGATGGTCCAATGCAACAAAAATGTTGACATAGCAAAGTACAAGTGAGGCTTTTTGAGCCTCCTGATGTTCCCCTCGAATCGATTGATGAGCACAATGATTTTGACCGGCATGACACGCTAGAGCATGATGAGTCAGAGCCTGGGACTCCACATGAATCTGGAGAGGAACCTACTGTAGATAGAGAGGAAACTATTCTGCATGGAGCAAAATGAATTAAAAGAACCAGATCACTAGATGTTATCTTTCTAGTGGATGACACATGCGTTCCGATCAAGATTTAGAATATTGCAGGTAATTTTTAATTAATTGATTCATTTTTTTCATGAAATTGAAATGGACATTTGTTGATATTATTATAAATTAATGGATAACACGTTTCTGTAGGAAACAATGTTTTATATAGAAACTTAAATGACAAATCATTGGAGTAGTTTGGCCCCACCATTTGCACACAATGGAATGGCCATGATAGAAAAACGAAATATGATTCAATAGACCCCATTGTAAACTTGTTCGGCAACACTTTCAACAAAAAAGTGGTTACAAAGTTAGCCGACAAGAATTTAAAATATACCAGGGCTCAGTATAGGGAGAAATTGCAATTAGACCTCAAGCATGAGCACCCTCCCATGGTTCCAGAGAAAGAGTGGAAGGCCCTGATAGAGGATGCAAAGGAGAACTTGTTTAAAAAACAAGGAAGACATCCACGAGTTGGTCAAGCAAGGTACAACACAAGTAATATTATCAGTGAAATATGATCATCTATGTTTTTCTTTTATGTTTTAAGTAACAATTCTGATATCTAATTTTTATCAAAAATTCCATATGTAGGCTACTAGACACCTCCAAAGAAACCAAGTATAGAGTGGAAAATCACGAGCAGCATAAAATAGGCCAGGTTGGCTATGTAAAACTAAAATCCCGAATCATAAGATTTAAATGATTAACTTTGGTTAATATTTGTTTAACAGTAGCGAACAAATATATGTTTTTGTTATTGGCATTTTTAATGGTTTTATGCATTGCAGTTAAATATGTTCTACAATGCTGCCACCGAGGAGGACCTAAATCTTGGTTACAAGCACAATTTTAAAAGTGTGATTGAATATAGGAAAAGCTTGGGCCAGATTCCAATCTCCCCAGCCACACAGGTAAATAAAATGAATAAGGAAACTGTAGTAGCATGCTTATAAAGTCTATTCATATTTTATTATAAAATCGTTAAATAAGTATTTATTTTTGTTTTCAAGCAACAGTGCTACCGCAAGAGTGAATCTAGTAGTATTCAGCAGACACCACATCATACAAGGGTGCACTTGTCTAATGATAGTGGGGAGCAGAGTACCCATTCTGGTATGTATGCTTCAGAATTAGAAATATTTACTATGATTGTAGATATTTATTTCCTGACTTATACTTATATATTATCTTCTCAAATTTGAAGAGCATGTAGCTCAGGAGGGTGAACTGCGAGAGGAACCAAGTGGACAAGAAATTAACGCACCATCACAGCTACATAGACAGGTAAAGAGCAATAGTGTAATGTTAATCAAAATAATGACTTAGTTATTTCAGTTATATTTCAACATATCGATATGATCATTTTCGTTGTTGCAGTTCACGACCCCGCACACATTCCTCGACGCCCTTCTCAGGGATGTAGCAGAAGTATGGTACATGAGCACATGGAAAGACAAACAATAGAAGGATAGGTCACACAAAATACAATGTCCTTGGATGATTATGATACCCCAATTGCCGATTTTATAAATGTAAAAAAACATAAATCAAAGAAAAATTAGATGTATAAATTCATGAATTGTATTTGGATGTTTATCGATGTTTATATGTTCATATGATTCCATGCTTATACGTTCATATGTTTTGATGACTATCCTAGTTATGAATGAATTCTTATATGTTTTCTATATAAACAAAATCATGTGTTGGGTATGGGGAATTGAGAGCGATGTGAGGGGGGGGAGGGGCCATGTGAGCTTCCACCTTCACGTGGTTGTCCCTATTCAATAGAGAATAACCTATTCTCGAAACAAAGAAAAGCTCATTAAGGTATGTGACCACTTAAGTTTTTTCTAAAATTTTACATAACTAAATGCATGTTTATTTGCTTATATATTATTTACTCATATGAAGAATTTGTCTTTTATGATTCATGCAGATCTTGGTGATGGAAATTCATCTCGTGGACAACTCTTATCAAGTTGTATGGGCTAATGGATCTCATGAAAGGACAATGATAAGGTAAGGGTTTTGGCATGTTTTTTAAAGTAGGATTTATACTAGTAAAATTTCACAATCCTCATGAAAGGATAGAATTGCATTTTTGGTAGACAAGAATCAATTTTTTTAACAAAGTATGAATCATAGACTGTGGGAAAAACATTTTTTTGTATTCTTACATTGACCAATACAACTATAACAGATTTTTAGTACAAAATCTTAACCACACACACACACACACATATGAACCCTAAGTAAACAAATGATAGAAGATAAAGGGAGAATATGTATTGATAGGAGTGAATGAAGATAATAATATGAATAATGGAGTGGAGAGTGCACTCTAGCCTTGAATTGAATTATACTTTCATCCAACATGTATCATTGTAATGTATGTTGTGATGGTTGTGTCTTCTCACTATAGTGTATGTTTCTATGTCCATCATGGGATTCCTAGAGCCCCACCTATCATTCATGATCCAACACATAGTAGTGAAGAATCCCATCCATTGCTAATGTGTACAAGTACCGTATGATTAACTAATAATTTGTATCCTTAATTATGAGCTATCAATCATTACTATCACCATATTCTTCTAGTGCATGTAGATTAATATTTGAAGTTGGAAATATTAGTGAAGAATTCAAGAACTAATTCCATGCAAAAGATATCTACATTCAACGCTTTATGATCTATCCCAACTATTGGTCCAATTGTGGATTTTCGAGAGGTGATTAGGTCCCACATTTTGTTTACCTAGTTTAACCACCACTTCAAAATAAAACTCCTAAAATAGTAGCAAACATCGATAGAATTAACCTTCCAACGTTGTATTGTTAACCAAATACTTGACCACTAAATTATCAATGGCCAACTTGAAGGACTGGTCCAGAAGATAATACTTGAAATTTTGTAGCATATACGCCATCACTAGGCCTTTTCATTTCATGGTTGTGTAATTACAATTTCTTTTCTAGAAAATTACCTTGGGTGGTGTAGCATGTGTTCCCCTAGCTATGCCAATATGTTCCCAATGCAATGGTAGTGGAATCCACATGGACATGGGAAATTTTTGACCAATTAGGAAAAAACGAATTGGAGCCATAACCATCCACCATTTTAACTTGGAAAAAACATTTTCACAATCTACAATCCATACAAATGGGACACCTTTTCATAGTAGTTCCTCCTTCTACATTATTAGTTGATCATGCCCCATGATAAATATATGGTAATACCCTGCATGACCATAACACAGGGACATTCTCTAGTGCATACATATTCTAAAATTACTATGATTTTCATTAGTTTGACTAAACATCCTTCCTTGTAGATAATATGATCTAAGAGGATGTTGAATGGAGTGTAGAAAATGAAATTCTTAATATATAGGTACAACTAGATTAATCAACTTCTTTCCATCACCAAAATTAGTTTAGCCATGTGACCCTTTAGCTAGATATACATTGCCAATAATTTAAAATATAGCTCAAGGAAATTATGGATATACTCATTGAGCATAACAAACATGATTCTAGAGAACATAATTGGTGCATTACTTGGGCCAAAGGGCATGAGATTAAATGCATACAATCAACATTCCATAGAGAAAATGGTTTTCATATTATCCTCCTTGATGATACATATTTTATGATAGCCAAATAATCCTACTATGAAGGTGTAAGGTTCATTCCTTTCCACTTTCTTGGTAATATCATGACTAAAACATGTATGGAAGGGATCATGTATGTAAGCCTGATTAAATCTAAAAAATTCTAGAGAAAAATTTATTCCACCTTTTTCACACCCTAGATGTAACATCCCGCTCTGGCACACTGAGAAAACTTATTCTTTGAGGACACTTGCTCGCAAGTGATCTGGACTTTTATGATGTTAAACTATTTATCCTTGATTATGATGCGTTATGATAGATGACATGATTTTTTTACNGCAAGTGATCTGGACTTTTATGATGTTAAACTATTTATCCTTGATTATGATGCGTTATGATAGATGACATGATTGTTTTACTACTTGGATGTAGACAGGTGCTGCTGACTCAGTTTCATTGAGTGTGTAGGGTTTCGGACCTTGAGGATGTAGAGGCATCGGTGGAACCCCCTTGGACTCCGGATTGAGTCAGGGAGTGTGCTATTTGGGTTGATTTATTTACTGTGATATTTCTTTGATCTGATGATATGATGTTGACATGTTCTGACATGATTGTTGATGATGCAGGCTGACGATAGATTACCGACTAGACTCACATATGGAGTAAAGGGGCCACACATGATTTCCAAAGAGGTTGAGGGAGAGGGGTGGACAGCAGCCCTACCACCGCCTACTAGCACTCCCACCGTGGCTCAAACTGTAGGTTAACGATTACCTAGTTCGAGAGGATCCACGATGCCATGAGGGCAGACTGCGACAGTCGCTCACGATGATTCTAAGCGGTGCGCAGTAAGTCGGGG
>JASDQU010374441.1:50162-66604 GCA_032191745.1 Picea mariana | reverse complement strand
ATATCCCTTTATAGTCCCTATAACTTGAAATTTCAAATTCTTTCAGATCATATCAATATATTTTCCTTATCATGATCAATGGATGGGATCATGGGTCAACACAAACCTTATGTCTAGTATGTTTTTAGTCCTTCTATATCTTCTTGTGAGTCCAAAGTTCATAATGAAATTCCCACAATCATTCAAGGATATATACCAAAGTGATATCCAATGTTTATACCCTCTATTCAAACATGATTTGTTAAGTTATGTGTTCCATAAACTTTGTGGCATTAGTTGTTCCATTAAACACTAGTGGATCTTTAATCTCTACATGAATCCACTTAATGGAATTTGGTAGTGTGCATATTTGTGTCAATTAATTCTCATACTCCCTAGGAGGCCCAAAAGTAATGGACACATTGGAATAAATGACATAGGATAATACTATTCTCCAAATCAACTTTCCACTAGCAGTTGGATTAATGTAGTCTTCCAACTATCCTATGGTGAGATTATCGAAAAACACCTTCATCCAATACTTCTTCTATCTATTTAACAAATGTATTTCCCTACATTAGATCCAATGGAAATACCATCCAATAACCCTTCTTATAAAATTACATCATTATAAAATTCCCAATCAATCCATACCAACACTAGGTATGGATATTTGTCATCTACTATGTCAATGAACTCAAGGTAAGCATAAATATTCACACAATCGAGATAAAATTTCATCTCTCCAATTTGACAATGGGGAAAATGTGTGATTGGTTCACAAACTACTAGTAGATCGACAAGTGGACCCAATTTGATCATCCCATGATTACTTCAGTAGGATGTTAACATCCAACCCGAAGTTGAGCATAACTTCTCACACTTCATATCATTGAATCAATTCATTTAAGATAAATTATTTTCCATACCTTGTTCACTAGACGTGGTTTAAGGGCCTATCTTGTGCCTCTATTGGTGACTCTAAAATTGGCCCAAGGACCTCCCTTAACTTTTTTGTGGATTTATCATTGTCTATTATCTATAGAAAATTTTCAAAAATTCTTTGACTTCATCTTCCACTATATATACTAGTAGAATCATGCATTGGCTTAGTGTCCAAATTATGGAAGGTTTTCTATTTCTTGCATTCATAGTAACTATGTTTATAGCATGAATAGCTTCCTGCATCACCTTAATTACATATTTAAAGTAACCTTTTTTTCATAGTACATCAAACCTTGGTGCTCACTATACAACATGATATATTTGTCATTGATTTGCATCTCTCATGTTTGTGCTAGAATTGGCTCCAAACTAGGTGACGATATTGGTCCTAATCTAGGCACAACCTACTATATTTTCACCATGGATATAAAGCTCACAATTCACCATATTATCACTACTCTATCTCATGTATTGTTCCTCCCATTTATTAATCAATTGTACACAATCATGTGTATTATGTATTGTCTTTTGGTAGTACCCACATCAAGGATGTTGAGGATATAAGTAATTACTTTCAATATACCCCACTTCATAATAAATATAAAATCATGGTGGGAGATGATCCACTTAATTCCATAGATCCCTATTACCCTAATTCTAATTATGTCCCCCATCAACTCCCATGGTTGAATCCATTGTTTTAGAAGATCTAACGAATCCCAACATCCAACTTCTCATGTAGAATTTTTTTTTAAAAACCTACAGGAGGTGTGGAAATATCGACGAAAGTTCATCGCAAGGTAATGATTGGGTTTTATTCTCACAAGGATTTTCGTCTCTATTGCCATGAAAGTTCGTTGCACTTTTCCATGGTTTTGCGTCGCACATATAGCATCTGCATCGTAATTTTTTTCTCTACCAAAATTTTTCGTCGCTATTGCCATGCTTTTTTGTTGCAACTTTCCACGCTTTTGCGTCACACGTATGGAATCTGCGTCGTAATCTGTTGGTAATTTTTTTACTTTGGCATGGTTTTTCATCCCTATTGCGATGAAGTTTCGTCGCTAATGCCACGCTTTTTAAGGTAAGACTATATTCAGAATGATGAGATGTGGAGGGTTTATTTCATAGTTGTTTCCATGAATACCTAGTTCATGGATATAACGACGAAAAAGGTTCCACGAAAAATAGTCTTTGCTTTCATGGAAAGTGGGACGGATATGTGTGGCAATACTAACAAAAACCCATGGAAAATTTGGTCATATGTAGTAGTGTGTGATCGACTCTCTCCAGGTGAGAGAGTGCACAGAGGAAGTGAGAACTCCTAGAAGGGGTCCTGTAGCTGCCACAGATCTTAGAGAATTCCGGTCTGGCCTATTGCTGAAGCCTAAGGCAAGGGAGGTTTACCAATCGAAGGACTATACTGGTAACACTGAAGGTGTATATGGCTGGGGGGGACAAGCATGTGGGGAATGAGAGTATGTGAGAAGTGGGCATAAGTGGCTCCTAGGAGAGAATCTATCCTCATAAACTGTGTGTCTTCTTGTTGACCATGCCTAGCCTAGGATTCCCTTTCCTAGTGGAGCTTAGTCCTAGCTCGAGGGTGACCTACTGCTGAGAGTGATGAGAAGTGCGGTCTAAGGCTGTGAGGTTTGTGGAAGGTCTACACGCGGTTGGTGGTATTACACCAGTTTCAAAGATAAGTATTAATTATGCACTTAATTTATATGTGATTCATGTCTATGTTTTGAAATGTTATAATGTATTATGTTGCAAGTTTGAATTGTTGTTAATTCTATTTAAGTTTGAAGGGCAGCAGTAACTCCATGTTAAATGTGTTAATTTGATTTAATGCATATTATATTTATGAGATTGTTCAGCATAGTAGTGTTTCCTGGCAGAGGGGTTGATGGTCAGGGATGTTAGAATATGGTATCAAAGCCAATGGTTTCAACATTGAGCCTGGATGGGTCGAATAAGTGGTCTTTGGACACAAGGTTTTGAGTGGAAATGGTGTTCGTATGGAACTGATTTTGAACCTTTGAATTTTTTCGAGTGCTAAGGGGTTACTTGGTCATTTTAATAAGCTCAGGAGGAGTAGAAGTATAATAAAACCAAATCCAGCATGGTATTTGACCACACAGAGAGAGAACTCAACACTTGGGGTGTTGGAGCCATAAGATCTATTTGGGAAAAAGGAAAGTCCTTTACAACCATCAAATACGGAAAAGGTGCAGGAGAGTTATCCTGGAATCCTTTCAAAGTTCGGCAGTCGAGAGAAGTGGAATGCACTGAGGCATAAACTTATGTTTCTATGGAAGCAAAGGAAAGTCACTTCGGAGGATTTCAAGTGTGGAGTGTGACAAACTCCCGAAGTCCCAAAGTAGATCGCAACCATCTGATTGCGAAGGATAAACGTCGGTAGATCGTGAACTCTGGGAGAAAGTGCTTAGGGAAAAAGTGAGCATAGAGGAGTTGAAACTCTCAAAGCACGAAGAGCCAAAGTGGTGAGTCATGATGACATCACCTGGAGGCGACGTGGACATTTGGGTTGTGTGCCAAGTGTAAATGGATTTCGAACCAGGGAAGATTGAAATGGCATTTGAAACGTGACGAGTGTCACCCATTTGAATGGTCTACGTATCAGTTGCTAGTATTCTACCATGTGGCATCCTATGTGAGTAGGGTTAGTGGGGCCCAAGATTACGTAATGTATTTAAAGGTTGTAGTACCCACAGTGGCGTTGATCATGATACATCAAGATCAATGACCAGGAGACATTGTAGGGACCCAAGTTGCACGGAAGATAATTATCCAAGGCGGTCTCGCAATCCAAACTATGGTTTCACCAAGGGTTTACGTGTCAGCGTCAAAAGAATTGCGGGATGAAGGGCAGGTTACTCCAAACCACCATTGCATGCCCCTGCAATTGGAAAAGCATTAAGTGATGTGATGTAATAATGTCACCTAAGGTGACGTGGGAGTGTTTGGAGATTAATGGTTTGGGGTGTGCGGATGTGAAATATTCTAAAGTCCCAAAGTCTCGGAACTCAAACACCTGAGGTTCCACAACGAGTGTTAGTCGTTGGATGTTGGGTAGACGTGGACCGTCGATCCACCCTACTGTGTGAGTTCAGTAACTCGGAACTCCGAGTGACTGTTGTGTTATGCTTGGAAATACTCCGAAGACGAAGCCCGAAGGCCCAAGTACGCGGTTATTGATATAGCGCTTGGTCATGACCAATGATCACGTGGGTTGGGAACTCGGAGAAAGAGGCTATTTCCTGAAAACTTAGTAGAGAAGAGATATGAAAGAAGAAATTTGCAAGGATTCTTGATTGAACGAGAATCATAGAGAATGAAAACATAATGTTTTCTTGAATCAGATTTGTTTATGAATGTTTTGGGATTTTTTAAGGAATAATGGCCTAACAAATTCCGATTGTCTTCACATTGTGTTTGCAAAAGTTTAACAAGTGCCAAAACCGAATATATTTGACACTGAGTGCAAATAAATGGAGGAGACACAGAATGCTTCTAGTTCAGAGAATGAAGCTAAATGGATGGATGTTCATTTGGGAATTGAAGGGTCAAAATCCAATGGACATGGAGAAGAGATAGATAAGGAAGGGAATATGATGAAAATCATTAAAAGATTACATAAAGATGCCCAAACTCATTGAGAAGATACTAGAAAGCTCATGAAAGCTAAGGAACATCAGGGAGAATTTAACTTAAAGTTGATGAAGAGTCTGGAGAGAATAGAAAATAAGTTGGGCAAGGAGAGAGACTCGAGGAAAATAGGGAGTCACCAAACTTCTGAGGGAAGATGATCAAGGAGTGTTGGTAGACACCATCATCACTCCCAAGGTCGCTCCAAGAGGAGGGTACATAGTAGTTCATGCCCATCTCCTACCAGGAAGCACATGAGATCTAGAGTGGATGAATTGAAGGGTGAAATGAACAAGATTAAGCCTCCTACGTTTGATGGAGAACATAAAAAGGAAAAAGATTCTGGGAAATGGTTGCTTGGCATGAGGAAATATTTTCAATTGGAAAAATTATTCCTCTCATGCAGAAGGAAGAATTTCAATGTATCAAATGAAAGGAAAAGAATCCATGTGGTGGGATGATCTTTTGCAGGTGCAACACATTAGAGAGAAATATATCACTTGGAAATAACTCAAGAGATATTTCGAGAAGAAATACTTGAATAAACGATATTATGACAGAAAGATGAAAGAGTTCTTTGAACTCAACCTGGGCAGCATGACCATTGATGAATACAAACGAAATTTTTTGGACTTACTGAAGTATGTTGCGTTCATCAAAGATGAGACTATCAAGATTCAATGGTATCTGAGTGGACTGGCACCTTCCATTAGGGACAAGATTCAATATGATGACCCAAAAACTATGGAAAAAATGATACGAAGAGTGAAATGCTTATGTGAGCAGTAAAGAGAGAAGCCTACTTTCCGGAAGGCTTGGGAAGACAAGAAGAAATTCAATATGAATCAGAGGAAGAAGGGAACTAAGCAACCCTTTTCAGGAACAATCCTCAAGGACAACTATCTTATAGAGAGGCCAGGAAGGTTGAAGTGGGTGGCTAGATGTCAAGAAAACAACCTATGGAATGTTGGGCTATAAAGGAAACCATAGGTACATAGATTTCCCCCACATAAATGAAAAAGTGATAAATGTCCACAATGTTTAGAAGGCTGAAATAGTGGAGGACATGGGCAGTAGAATGCCAAGGATCTAAGCATCTCTGAACAACAAGCAAGCTAAATATCAGTTGCACATGATTGAAGTGGAAGGTATGATCAACAACCATGACTTTACTATTTTAATTGATTTAGGGACTAGCCATAGTTATATAGATCCTAGAGTGGTGGAAAGTTTGTAATTGTCAAGAAGCAAACATGGAAATTATTGGTTAGTGCAGCTAGCTCTAGGAACAAAAGAGAAAAGTCACTGAGTTGGTTAAGTCCTGTCTAATGGACATGAATGGATTGAGCACAAAGGATGAATTGAATGATCTGCTTTTACGTTCTTATAACTTTCTAATTGGGATGGACTGGCTGGACCAATACCATGTCATCTTGGACTGCCATAACAAGATATTCACTTGCCTGGATGAGGAAGGAAATTGAAAAATAGTCAAAGGAATTCCCATAGTTGTTGCTATCAGAGAAATCTCAGCAATGCAGCTGAAGAAGTGCTACAGGAAAGGTTGTCAATTATTTGCAGCCCATGTGAAGGAAGCATCTAAGGATGAGACCTCAAAGATCGAAGACAATGCGGTACTAAAATATTTTGAAGATGTATTTCAGGAGGTACCCGGATTACCCCCGAAGAGAGATATTGATTTTTCTATAAACTTGATGCCTGGAGCAGCTCCAGTATCAAAAGCTCCTTACAGAATGAGTACACCAAAGTTGAAATAACTGCAATTGCAGCTTGACGAGCTTCGGAAGAAGGGGTATATATGCCCAAGTGTGTCACCGTGGAGTGCCCCAATCTTGTTTGTGAAGAAGAAAGACGAGACGCTAAGATTGTGTATCAATTTCAGACAATTGAACAAAGTAACTGTAAAGAAAAAATATCCTCTTCCGAGGATTGATGACCTCTTCGATCAGTTGAAGGATGCGAAAATATTTTTGAAGATAGACCTCAGGTCAAGATATCACTAGGTAAGGATAAAGGATGAAGACATCAACAAAACTGCCTTTAAAACAAGGGATGGTCATTACGAGTTCACAGTGGTGTCGTTTGGGATGTTGAATGCACCCACTGTTTTTATGTGCCTGATGAATGGTGTATTTAGGAACTATGTAGACATGTTTGTCATAGTATTCCTGGATGACATTCTAGTGTATTCCAAGTTGGAGGAAGATCATGAACAACATCTGAGGATGGTGTTGCAGGTGCTAAGAGAGCACCAACTGTATGTCAAGTTGAGAAAGTGCTCATTTTATCAGGACCATATCCATTACCTGGGGCATATTATTTCGAAGGATGGGATAGTTGTAGATCCTGAGAAGATTAAGGCCATCAAAGAATCGTAAGCACCAAAGAAAATGATGGAAGTTAGATCCTTTATGGGTCTAGCTGGTTATTACAAAAGGTTTATTGTAGGGTTCTCAAGGATAGCTCACCTATCACTTCCTTGCAAAGAAAGGAGAAGAAGTTTTAGTGGACAGAAGATTGTGAGGGAAGATTCCAGCAATTCAAGCAACTATTAACCAGTGCTCCAATCCCGAGGATTGCAGATCCGAATGAATACTTTGTACTATGTACATATCCATGCAAAGAAGGACTGGGAGGAGTCCTTAGTCAGAATGGATTCATAATTTGTTATGAATACAGAAAGTTGAAAGACCACGAAAGGAACTATGCAACTCATGATTTGGAGTTGGTATCATAGCACACGCTCTAAATAAATGGAGTCATTATCTCATGGGAAGGAGGTTCGAACTGAGAATAGACCACAACATTCTGAAATATTTGTTTAATCAGCCAACCTTCGATGCTAGGCAGAGTAGCTGGTTGGAGTTTCTTTGTGAATATGACTTTGATATCAAGCATATCAAAGGAAAAAAGAACAAAGTGGTTGATGCACTCAGTAGAAGAGTGCATGAATTACATTCTATGACCATTAGCATGTACCAAACTGATATTAAAGGTAGAATTTTGGAAGCTGCAAATGTAGATTTGCAGTACAAGGATTTAGTAGCAAAGCTACAGCAAGGTGAGATTCCACAGAAAGTGGAAAATTATAAATTAGAAGTTGATGGAATACTTTTATACAAGAACAAAAATTATGTACCTAATGTCCAAGACTTAAAACTTATGATTTTGAATGAAATGCATAATGTACCTTATGTTAGGCACCCTGGATACTAGAAGATTGTGGCAGCAGTCAAGAGCCATTACTTTTGGCTAGGTATGAAGAAAGAGATTGTTGACTACATCGCTAGATGTATGGAGTGCCAGAAGGTTAAAGATGAGCACAGGCACGTAGCAGGATTGTTGCAGCCTTTACCCATTCCTGAGTTAAAGTGGGAAGTGGTGACAATGGATTTCATCACAACATTGCCCAGAACAGGAAAGTAGCATGATTCCATCATGGTGGTGGTTGATCCTTATGAAGGAAGTGGCACGATTGCAGGGAATTCCCAAGACAATTGTGTCTGACAAAGACCTGAAATTTACCTCAAATTTCTGGAAAGGGTTATTCAATGGGTTAAGAATGAATCTGAACTTTAACATAGCCTATCATCCCGAGTCTGATGGGAAGATATAGTAGGTGAATCGAGTGATAGAAGACATACCAAGGATGTATGTCATGGACAAACCATCGAAATGGGAAGACTACCTACGGTTGGTAGAATTCGCCTACAATAATGGGTATCGAGCATCGCTGAAGATGAGCCCATTTGAAGCACTTTATGGCAGAAAGTGAAATACTCCAGTAAGCTAGGATAATCCAGCTGATAGAGAAGTAATTGATCCATATTTGCTCAAGGAAATGGAAGAACAAATGCTAAAAATTAAGCAGAATTTGAAAGCTTCCCAAGAGAAGAAGAAAAWTTATATTGATAAGAATAGAACCCAGAGAGAKTTTAAAGTGGGYRASCATGTTTTCCTAAAAGAAAAAGCCAATAGAAGTTSCATGAAGCTSGGAAGTTGCTCCAAGTTGGCAACCAGATTTTGTGGGCCATTTGAAATCCTAGAAAGGATTGGGCCAGTTGTATATATGTTTKCATTACCTGCATCCATGTCTGTAMATAATGCGTTTCATGTTTCATTACTTAAGAAATATATACCTGATGCTAAACATGTTATCGATTGAAATGTGATTCAGATGGAGCAAGAAGGTGTCTTGCATGTGCATCGTGTGTGCATATTGGAATGGAAAAAAAAACAGCTCTGGAATCAAGCTATAGGGCTTGTAAAGGACCAGTGGACCTGATACAGTCCTGAGGACGTGACATGGGAGCATGAGGATGATATGTGGGTAGAATACCCACATCTTTTTGAATATTTTGGAAATCTTGTTGATGTTGTGTAAAAGTTTCACTGAGGACAGTGAAAAAATAAGGGGAGGGGATTGTAATACCCCAAGGATGTGCCCCCGTTATGGTTGTGTATTCTAAACATGTTTTATAGGATGGTGAGCCAAGTGTACATAAGTTGGTGGGATTATGTGTTTATTAGGTCAGAGAGCCTAGGATTTAAAGGCTAGGAGCCTGTTTTTGTATATGTAATTATGAAGAACATTAATAAAGATTAAACATTGTTGCATGCCAACTGACCACGAAGAAAGAGGGATGGGGAAATAATTTTCCAAAAAATGGGTAAGGGAGAGGGGATGAAAGGTTGGAAGAGGGGATAATATTGAGGGATTAATTCCTTGAGAATAATAATTTATTATTATTCCAAACCTATGTGAAAAGCATGTTATTTTTATCCTAAGTTTCTGGAAAAGGGAACACATAACTTGATGGAGTGCATGCAACTTCATGGGTGACATGTGTTGGCCTAGGCACATGCAATTTAACCCAAGAATTGAGCCGTGATGGTGGTTCATCCTCCATTCTTTCCTCTGATGTCTAAACCATGTTTCCTCTGCGTCTGATCGCTGCATACCTCATGCAAATCTGAAACTTGAAACCGTGAGACCTCTGTGATCGATTGGGGTATTCACGTGAATTATGCTTGGTCTCTATGTTTGGCCTCCATCATCGACTTCTACATAATTTTCTTGTCACACGCCCTGAAAACCAGCGACAAACCTCGTGGACTGAGCCATGTCTCCTATGTGTCCTGTGAACCCAGTTTATCCACACTGAAAATTCAAGTTTGTGCTTAATCATTTGGGTTGTTGTCTTCTGTGAAACCGGAGCATACCATAATTTTCTATGTCGTGTGTGTTATAACTGTGGGCTGTTGTGGCCACGTAGTCCCTTGGCTGAGTGTGATGGCTACCATCATCTGTTCCTTGCTAAGCCATATTTTTTTCCTCCTTGTGCTGGAACGAAGTTGCAGGAGCAGGTTGTCAGGCCTGTGTGCAACACTCTCTCCAGGTGAGGGAGGTAGTTGTGGTTGAAGAGGCAGGTTGTCAAGCCTGTGAGTGACTCTCTCCAGGTGAGAGAGTGCGAGGAGAAAGTGAGAACTCCTGGAAGGGGTCATGTAGCTACCAAAGAGCTCAGACAATTATGGTTCAACCTGTTATTGAAGCCCAAGGCAAGGAAGGTTTAGCTTCCAAAGGAATATCCTCGTGACACTGAAGATGTATACTCCTAGAGTGAGACATGCATGTAGGGAATGAGAGTCTGTGAGCAATGGGCATAAGTGGCTCCTGGGAGAGAATCCATCCTCATAAACTATGTGTCTTCCTATTGACCTTGCCTAGCCTAGGATTCCCTTGCTCGGTGGAGCTTAGCCCAACTTGAGGGTGACCTACTGCCGAGAGTGATGAGCAACGCGGTCTTAGGCTAGGAGGTTTGTGGAAGGTCTGCACATAGTTGGTGGTGTTACGCCAATTTAAAATATAAGTATCAATTCTCTACTTAATTTATATGTGATGCATTTCTATCTTTTGAAATGTTATATTGCAACTTTGAATTGTTGTTAATTCTATTTAAGTTTGAATGGCAGCAGTAAGTCCATGTTAAATGTGTTAATTTTATTTAATGCATATTATATTCATGAGATTGTTTCACATAGTAGCATTTCCTGACAGTGTGTTTGACGGTCGAGGATGTCACATGTTGGATCGCCAAGGTGAATCATATGCGAACTTTTGGGATCTTGTAGCCATTCCTAGTGAACAACTTGGAGCCAATCTGGTACAATGAAGGAAAGAGAAAAAATGAATCCTTCTTCTTCATATTTTTGGGACAGTGCATCCCCCACCACATTGTCTTTTCCTTTCTTGTAAATGATCTCATAATCATATCCGAAGAGCTTAGTCACCCATTTTTGTTGCTCCAGGGAGGAAAGGAATTGTTCTAGAATATACTTGAGGCTTTAATGGTCTGTCTTAATTTGGAAACGTTGCCACAAGAGATAAGGGTGCCACATATCAACAACATGTAGAATAGCCAACATCTCTTTTTCATAGATGGGTTTTCCTAGATTCCTTTCAGATAGTTGCTTGCTGGTGAAGGCCAAAGGTCGACCCTCTTGCATAAGGACAACACTAATTCCTTTCCTTTAGGCATCACATTCCAACACAAAGGTCTTTTTGAAATCAGGAAGGGCCAGAACTGGAGTGGTGCACATGGCCATCTTCAAGGTTTGAAAAGCTTGAGAAGCGGCTAGAGTCTAAGTGAAAGAGTTCTTTTTGAGGAGAGCAGTGAGTGGTGCTGCAATCTTTCCATAATTCTTCACAAACTTGCGATAATACCCTGTTAAGCCCAGAAATTTACGCAAGATTTTGAGAGTCTTTGGGTGTGGCCAGTCTTGCATAGCTTCAATCTTTTTTGGATCCACCCTGACATCATCCTTGCCAAACAGATGACCCAAGTATTCTACTTTTGAGGCACCAAAAGAACATTTAGACTGTTTCAGGAAAAGTTGGTGCTGAGAGAGTAGATGGAGAACTCGATCCACATGCATAAGATGGTATGTCCAAGTTTTTCTATAGATGAGGATATCATCAAAGAAAACTAAGACAAAATGACGGAGAAAGGGATGGAAGACGTGATTCATGAGGCTTTGGAAGGTGGAGGGGGCATGACACAAGCCAAAGGGCATGAGCAAAAGCTCATAGTGGCCCTCATGAGTTCGAAAGGCCATCTTGGGAATGTATGCCTCTTTCATACATATCTGGTGATAGCTCGAGTGAAGATCAAGTTTAGTAAAGACTTGGGCACCACTCAATTCATCCAGGAGGTCATCAATGACAGGAATGGGAAATTTGTCTTTAATGGTCAGTTTTTTGAGGGCACGGAAGTCAGGAAACATTCTCCAAGAACCTTCTTTCTTCAGGACCATGAATACAGGAACAGAGTAAGGGCTTGTACTAGGGCAGATAACGCCTGCATTAAGGAGTTCCTAGACCATTTTATCAATTTCATTTTTTTGTGAAAAGGGGTGGTGATACAGACGGATATTGGGAGGAAGGCTTATGGGTACAAGGGGAATGGAATGATCATGAACACCACGGGAAGAAGGGAGTCCTTGGGGAGTGGAAAATACTATTTGATCTTTAGAAAGGAGGGCTTGGAGGTCTTGCGGCACCGAGGGTGTCTCTGTTGCTTGTATGGCATGGAGTTGGGCAATGACACCAGAATGACCTTTTTTTAGCATCTTTTCCATGCGATGGGAACTAATGACCTCATGTGAACCAACAGTGATTCCATGGAATTTATATTGGTGGCCTTCCTGGTCGAATTGCATGGTTAATTCCTTAAAATCCATGAGAATGGGACCCAAATTCCTTAGCCAGTCTGCACCCAACTCAATGTCACAATTGCCCATGTCGATAGAAAACATATGGGATTTTAGGTGGTAGTCATCGATTTGGAGACACACATTTTCACAGTGCCCTCCACATTTCATGGAACCACCATTAGCAATCATGATTTGGAAATTGTTGATGGCATGGATGTAGCAATGAGTTTCTTGGGCAATGTAGCGATGAATAAAATTATGGGTGCTTTCGCTATCAACCAAAATGATGACCTTCTGATGCTTGATGTAACCGATTAACTTGAGGGTTTGGGGAGCGGAGAAGCCAGTGAGAGAATTGAGGTAAATGACTGGTTCCACTTCAGCAGGGTCTGAGGGAGGGGTTATGTCAATGATTTCAGGTGACTCAGACATAAGGGGAGTTTCAACATCGTCTTCCAAAATATCCTCAGAGATGGCCATAAAAAGCTTTTGTTGCTTACACTTATGGCTCAGGAAATATTTTTCATCACAATTATAACAAAGGACTTTGAGTTGGTGTTCAACCATTTCAGGCTTGGTCATTTTTTAGATTTTTAATGGGGCAGAGGGAGTAGTGGGATTTACGGGTTTAGGGATAGGGATAAAGGAGGGTTTATGGTTTTGAGAGGATACAACCTGTTGTGCTTCTTTAACTCTTTTAGTAGCCTCCACCCAACTCGAAGGTCGAGCCATGAGGACATGGGCCCGAATCGCATCCTTGAGGCCACTGATAAAACACTCTCTAAAGAAAACATCAGTCATGCCCTCTATTCAAAAATCCAGGCACTCAAAGGTAGCTATGAAGTCTTCTATTGTTCCTGATTGTTTCAACTTTGTTAAATGGCCCAAATGGTTGGTGTCAGTGTCAAAGCATTCATAAAGCTCAGTCACAAATTGGGTCCAAGCAATATACACTTGACGAGAATTTTTTATCCATTGCCACCATTGCCAACGTTCTTGATCTAGATTGAGAACACCATACCGGAGTTTGGCCAAGTCATCTGTAATGTTGTATAAAGATAAATAATGTTCCATTTGGGTTACCCAACCAATGGGGTCCGAGCCATCAAATTTGGTCACATCCACCTGCGGAAGATGTAGGTCACGTTGAAAGTGATGGTGCTGAAAGGTATGGGAATGGGAGGAGCGTTAATATTCAGTCTTTGGAGGTGTGTTAGAGAAAGGGTCATCTGTAGGGATCTTCAGTTTGGTGTAGAGTGATGCAAAGATAGATTCAAGCTGGGTGGTCAGTTTTTGTTTGACTTCCTCCATTGAGGACTGCATGGTTGTATTTATGGTTGTATTGATGGAGGTATCAATGGAGGTAACATTCGTACTGAGTTGTTTCCCTTCCTTTTGGGTCTTGAGGAGACTAGATTGCAAGGTGTTGAAGCGATCTTCCAGGTCTTGGCTACGGGTATGGGCCATGAGGATGGATGAACTAAAAAGGGGTGGGAAGGGTAAATTTTTTTTCTGAAAAATGATATGGATGAATGTGATAAGGGACAAGAGATGAATCTAATGCAATAGGTCTCAAATAATGGTGAAAAAATTTCTAAAACTTTTTTTTTGTTCTTTATGTTACACTTGCAGAGTTATACTCTGGTCTGAAGAATACTACAGCGATGAAATCCCCAAATTATTAACCAGTAAGAAAAGTGTAGTGATTTGGAAACCCGAACACAGTTGCGCAACAACAGATCTTGTATGTTTTAATTTGTTTATGTTTCTATCCCCCAAGGGTTAGGTATTCAAGGGTTCTACAGATAAGGGTTTTCCCTATGCTATAGCTCTTTGATATATGTGTGGGGTCCAACAATAGTACTCATCCCAATATCTCAAAGCACTAACTAAGGAGGATAGACCGTACCCTTAGCCGTACTACCCGACTACCCATGTACTAGAGAGTATCTTCCCGAGTGTTGTTCTCGATGGCACTATAGCAGTCAAGCGACCGATCAGTTTATCTAAAGATGGATTCAGGAAATCTAGGCTGATCCGTACACAAGTGTTGTCTGATGCGCTACCACTCGAAGGGGTACCAACAGGGGTTACAAGGGTGGCCAAGAGATGTGCGCTTAAGAACCACTTGTATTTCCTGCATGTATGAATCCCTCAACTGCGGGTTTATGTGTGTAATGATAGATCTCTGTGGCTTAAATACGTCGGAATACATCTCTACCCTGAAAAAAAAAAATCCACAATTTCTGCCAAGGAAAGTGCTCTGATACCACTTATAATATACCAGATATAAAAAGTATGTAGAACAAAAATAAAATGCTAGAAATGGCAGAATAATAGTAATATAACCAACATAATATCCATAATAACACAGAAATGATATAAGAACAACAACAAAAATAACACTTTGATTTAGAATGCATTGTTCATGGGCCTCTTCGAGGGGGAAACCTTCAATTGAGTAGCGCTCTATTACAATAATCTCCAAGCTAGGGTTTGCATACCCTCGACCCTTATTTATACTAAATATGTCTATCAAGAGAAGCATCTAGAGGAAGATCCTTCTAGAAGTAGGAGCTTCTATTAGGTCTTCTTACATCCACCTTATTGTATTTTATTGAAAGGCCTTATTAATATTTACCTTTATTACATCTGAATATATTGATCTACCTATGTGCAGGTTAGGACCCTAACAAAAGGAGTGGGATGAGATCTTATCTTATTATTATACGTTTGCAAGCATGGCATTTATGTACGGTAGTGATATAGTCTTTAAACAAAGAAGGCCAGAAGTATCCTCCTCGTAAGATCTTTTGGGCAGTGGAATACACAGACATATGGCCACCACATGCTCCGAAGTGGCAGTCATTCAAATCTTTCTCGGCCTCATTGTAGGTGATACATCGTCGAAAAATAGAGTCAACACCACGGCGATAAAGAGTGTCACCATGAATTATGTATTGATGGGCTCGATACTGTATACGACGACAATCCATGCTACAAAGGTCGGGCCGAAAAGTTTGAGTATGGACATAAATGATAACATATCTGTACCAAATGTCATCAGAAGTGTTCAGAAAAATGAATTCATCAGATAAAGAATCCTCTGCCACATTTGTTGTCTCAGTTGAGGGAAGGTCACATATAAATTTGAGAAAAACCAAAGATTTGTTAGACTTAGCACGTTCGAATTATATGTCAAACTCTTGGAGAATCACTATCCATTTGGAGTACTTGCCCCCCAACAATTGTCGAGTGAGGATGTGTTGCATGGGGTTTCAATCGAAAATAACAGTGGTATTACGTAATAAGATATAATGACAAAAACGTTGGACAAATTGAACAGTTTCCAAGGCCAATTTCTCCACATGTAGGTAGCTGGCTTCGGTGGTCATGAGAATCTGACTCAAATAGTAAATTACAAGTTTGTCGTGCAAATCATCTTCTTGGACTAAAACCATGGAAATGGTAGAGTTTGAAGCAATGAGGTAGAGGAAATAGTGTCGACTATAATCCGGTGAGAAAAGTAGTGTTGTATGGGTTAAGGCAGTTTTCAAGGCTTCGAAGGATTTGTTGGAAGTATCATCCCATATAAACGCGTAACCTTTTTTCAACAGTCGAGTAAATCCTTGTGTTAACTTGGCATAATTTGGAATGAATCAACGCAAAAAAATTCCCTTCCCTTGCAAACTTTGAAGCTGGCGTAGTGTGGAAGGAGGAGGTAGATTAAGGATAGCCTCAACCTTCATAGCGTATACCGTAATTACATGTAGTGACACAATAAAACCTAGATGTCGTCTGGAATCCGCACAAAAAACACATTTATGTGGGTTGAAACGTATACAATAGAAACGATAGGGAAGGATAATGGCTCGAAGGTGTGTTGAGTGATCTTAGCGATGCATGGAATGCGCCTATAGATCATCGTTATACGGTTGTACGAAGTTCTTGATATCGTGAAGAACATAAGACATGGACTGAAAGGTAGATTCCGGTAGGCAAAGGTACCCAAAGGACAAATGAAGCAGTTTTGTGTTGATCCAAGAGCAAAAATATTAACTTTATTATAGCTGGAGAAATCGTCCATTAAGGAGAATATTTTTCTCCCGGTG
>JASDQU010374441.1:29292-47732 GCA_032191745.1 Picea mariana | reverse complement strand
AGCATACCACAATTTTCTATGCCATGTGTGTTATAACTGTGGGATGTTGTGGCCACATAGTCCCTTGGCTGAGTGTGACGGCTACCGTCATCTGTTCCTTGCTAAGCCATATTGTTGTCCTCCGTGTGCTAGAACGGAGCTGCAGGAGCAGGATGTCAGGCCTATGTGCAACACTCTCTCCAGGTGAGGGAGGTAGTTGTGGTTGAAGAGGCAGGTTTTCAATCCTGTGAGCGACTCTCTCCAGGTGAGAGAGTGCGGGGAGGAAGTGAGAACTCCTGGAAGGGGTCATGCAGCTACCAAAGAGCTCAAAGAATTATGGTTCAACCTGTTACTGAAGCCCAAGGCAAGGGGGGTTTAGCTTCCAAAGGACTATCCTCATGACACTGAAGGTGTATACTCCTAGGGTGGGACATGCATGTGGGGAATGAGAGTCTGTGAGCAATGGGCATAAGTGGCTTCTGGGAGAGAATCCATCCTCATAAACTATGTGTCTTCCTATTGACCTTACCTAGCCTAGGATTCCCTTGCCCGGTGGAGCTTAGCCCAACTTGAGGGTGACCTACTGCTGAGAGTGATAAGCAACGCAGTCTTAGGCTAGGAGGTTTGTGGAAGGTCTACACACAGTTGGTGGTGTTACGCCAGTTTAAAATATAAGTATCAATTATATACTTAATTTATATGTGATGCATTTCTATCTTTTGGAATGTTATAATGTATTATGTTGCAACTTTGAATTTTTGTTAATTCTATTTAAGTTTGAATGGCAGCAGTAAGTCCATGTTAAATGTGTTAATTTGATTTAATGCATATTATATTCATGAGATTGTTCCGCATAGTAGCGTTTCCCGACAGAGTGTTTGATGGTCAAGGATGTCACATGTTGGATCGCCAAGGTGAATAATAGCTGTCAAATATCGTGATTTCAGGAGGAGACAAGTTTGAGACTTGTGATTTTCTAATCTCGAAGAGCCATAAATCCAAAGTAAATCTTAGGCATTGGATCACCCAAAGTGAATCTAAGTCATTGGAGTTAAGAAGGGACGTGGCATGAATCTGTGGACTCTGGGTAAAGTCCCAAAGTGATTCATAGCCGTCAGATATAAGGGAGATGTGGCATAGATCCATGCACTCCGGGTAAAGACCTGAAGTAATACTCGATTGTTATATCAAGAAGATACGCATCAGTGGATTATCAAATCTAGATAAAATCCATTGAGGAAGGCGAGAGTTGATATTTGAGATTTCTGAAGTCCATAAATTTGAAATGATGAGATTCGTTGATGTGAAGGTGGACACGTGGCGCCAGATCTATAATTCCATAGGAAAGTGAAGGAGGAAAGGTCTGAAGATCTAGAGAAGAGATCTCGATTGTCAATCAAAAATGGAGTGGAAGGACTGTCGATCCGGTTGAGGAGGCCAAAGTCCCAAAGCGGGAGCACAACCGTTCATTAGAGAGGATACATGTCAATAGATCTTCCACTCTGGAAGATAACGAGTCAGCAGTGGCAAGGGTTTAACAATTGAGATTCCCAAAGGCTGGATTCACGAAGGAAATCCTAGCTGTATATTAAGGGGGGCAAGTGTCGATAGATCTTCTACTCCAAGAGATTATCACATGGGGAAAAGCAAGAGTTTGAGATTTGAGATTCACAAAGGATGTATTCGCAAAGGGGATCCTGGCCGTAGATTCAGGGAGACATGTGGCAGTAGATCTTCCACTCTGAATGATCGTCATGTGGAGGAAGAGAAAGTTTAAGAGTAAAAAATCCTAAAGGTCGAAAAGTTGGAATCAGTCGCAGCCATTGATTTGAATGGGAGTTACGTGGTGATGGATCATGGAGATCTGGGATTGTGCATAGAAGGAGGAAAGGAAGAGTAGATAAAAGTCATTGATTGAGAGGCATCACCAAAAGATTGAATATCGACGGACGAGAAGGATTGCGGGGCTAGTACTTGCTCAGACGTTAATTTTCCTTGAGCAGGCCATAATTTCAATCACGGTTTTAAGGAAAGAATATGTGGAAGTTGGAGGTGGATTGCGGGGCGAAAAGAGGGTTGGTCTAAAACCACTCTTGCCCGCACCTGCAATTGCATATTTCGGCAAGGTCACATCCCAGGGGAATATGTAGGAAGGGGCTAGTGAAGAGGAGCTAGCGCCCACAAACTGAACAGTGCCCAGAGCTCACAGAAGGAGGTCGCAGGTATCACAGGACCTGCACACATATGGAAAAGGGGACGTGTGTATACATGATTTGGGTTCAATAAGGATCTCGAACAGTCAATTCGACTTAGAATAAAGAAATATCCTAGATCGAGAGGTCGCAAAACCCAAGAGGGTAAAGGGGCTGCATCAGTGGGCCTCATCCATAGCTTGCACTCAGTGCAGGGATAAGGAAAGGACACTGCCAATGGCACATGTGGAGGAGGTTATTCTAGAGGAACCAATCTAGTTTCCTCTAGAATCCCTCCTCTTCACTATTCCAGACAATTGGCATCCCCCCAACCAATTTCTAGCAGGCACTAATGCACCAGACACAACCCAACCAGAGTGGGAGGCAAAAGAAGAATAGACTTGCATAATTGGGGAGGAATTCCCTGAAGAATTCCTCCACCTCGACACCAAAGACACCAAGCAATTCAAAATTTCTGGCGATT
This sequence comes from Picea mariana, assembly GCA_032191745.1. NCBI lineage: Eukaryota > Viridiplantae > Streptophyta > Pinopsida > Pinales > Pinaceae > Picea > Picea mariana. Next base: position 45,077 of record JASDQU010374441.1, on the reverse strand, counting down.
TCAAAATTCTAGGCGAGGCGGAGGCAGTGGAGGAGCATGGGATGGAGGAGAGGCTCGGAACGATGAAGGACAAGGAAGGGGAACAAGAAGATTCAGGCGAGGCAACTGCAATCAATGGTATAGGGGTGGAGGGTGGCCCAGTTCTCACACCACCACCAATTACGACAATCCCGGATCTCTATCGGGAACCATCACCATTTTTCCACCCGTAGCACCTAGCACTCATGTTTGAGCTTAGAAGACAGATGGTGGATCAAATTCACCATGAAAACCTCATGCATCAGCGTATTGATATGTTGTACGAGGCATACTCAAATGCACTAGTAGGCTAGAAATGCTCGACATGCGCCACACCATTTGTGCTCCAGCGTCGGAATGGCCCTCTCAGCAGACCCAAGCGATGCAACCTCTGATGCAAATGAGTAACTATGTGGCTTGGATATCAATTCGGCTCCCTGCGTTGTTACAACRCAGTTTCAATTTGATGTTTAGGTCCTTGTTTTACAGCTTGACTATTAATTTCCGGTTTAATTTCCAGTTTAGTCTTCATGGCTGCTCTAAATAGTGGTGCATAGACTCAAGTCCGCCACCTGTCGTGGTTTTTGTTTGGTAGGGCAGATGGTGGACTGTCAATTTTGACAATGACATCATAGTCTTCCATACAGTTGGCAACAGATGTGTCTTTTTATATTGAAAAGTTTTAATAAGATTTTCCCTCTCTTTTTATTCACAAAAAAATATTATTGTAAATTTTATTATTAAATGTTTATTTTTTGTAGTAAAGATGAATTCACACTCATTAGAAAATGTTATGTCATTAAATGAGGAAATTTTGAAAAATTGATGGAATTATTCAGTTGTGACAACACATTTTTGTTGTAGTCACATTAATTTGGAGGTTTTTCAAGAATTTGGTTTATGTATGGAAATGTTTGACATCTCTCTTATTTAAATGTATAAGCCAATGAAGAGCTTATTGAGAATTGTATTCATTTCTCCATTACTTGGGTGAGCAATAAAGATTATCATTTCCCCCAAATTCATCTCTGCTGTTTTATATTTTATATTTTATATCTGTGATGTTTTATATTTCTATATTGTCTTTGCTCATAAATTTTGCTTGCAAGTTTAAAGTCCAACAAAAATTATATATATCAGTTGCTGAGATTGCACAATTCTAAATGAATGAAGAGCTTTTCAAGATGTTGATTCATCTAGACATTCAAAACTCAAATTTGAATAATAGAAAATTGTCATTTCATCAACAATTAATTTAACAAAAGCATGGTCTACCACCCAAACTACTTAATACAAAAAAATTTATCGGTTTTCATACACTTATCCACTAACTTAAAGTACTAAATACGATTTTTTTTATAGGTTTTCATGCACTTATCCACTAACTGAAATCTTTGTAGTAAAAGCATGTACCTGATGTACCCAAAATGAGGTCTATAGTAGAAGCATGCTCCTGCCTCATATGTTACTGGTTTTGCTTAAATGTCCTTCCAAACTTCCACCTACCTCATTGTTAGCTGGTCATTCAGGGCTACGTTCACTATCCACAGTAGATACATCTTTTGTCATAAACATTTTCCACAACATGTATCTTTGCGAAATCACGGAAAGAGTACTCTCCTTTCTCTCAGAAGCAACAACCCATGCCATTCGTTATGTCTGTGTTTTCATTATTAATAGTCTTGCAGGCCACGACTTAGCATATGTACCTTCCTCAGATTTTTATTGCATAGATTTTTCTCTGTCCTCCACAGATACTATGCTTTCAGTATAATATTATATTATGTATTTAGGGATTAAGAACTGTAGAATTGAATTGATGCTGAACCTGATAGTTGGCATTGCTTGATTCAATCAGTGATATTGTTTATGTTATATAATGAAGTAAGCATTGTACACCATTAGATAGTACAAAAAAGATAGGAAAAAATTCGATAGTTGGCGTTGCTAGATTCAATCAGTGATATTGTTTATGTTATATAATGGAGTAAGCATCGTACACCGTTAGATAGTTAAAAAAAAGATAGGAAAAAATTCGATAGTTGGCGTTGCTTGATTCAATCAGTGATATTGTTTATGTTATATAATGGAGTAAGCATCGTACACAATTCGATAGTATAAAAAGATAGGAAAAAACTCAACATTCGGGCCATCGTCGAAAATGAAAAAAGATCGTGATATATATTTCAATGATACGAGAAATTGGACCTTGCCAGTGCACTATATATACTTTATTAGTAAGGAGTAGGATCATTGACCTATCAACGGGATCTGGTTATTGGATTGGATAGAAGTGATTTGACCTAGTTATTCAATTCAATCAATGTGTTTTGATCCGGTCACGGACTTGCTGTTCAAATTGTTCATGTAGCAGGGCATATCATGTGGCTACTGGTCTGGGTTTTGATCATGAACAACATAAACTGGTTATCATTTGTGTGAAGGAGGATTTATTGGATCCAGGAAATCTAAACCCCATTGCTCAATCCTGCTCATGTTAGATACTTCAACCCGTTCATGAACAGAGGAAAAAAGTGAAATCCCATTACTCAATCCTGCTCATGATAGATACTTCAACCCGTTGATGCCGTTCACGAAGAGAGAAAAAGAGTGAAAGCAAAGTCTCTGCAAACAGGAGACATGGAGAACCATATCTCAACAACGGTGACAATTCTATCAACAAGTAGTTTATAATTATTTTTGGGTAACCAATTCTATCAACAAGTAGTTTATAATCATTTGTTGGTAACCAATGCGTCCATGAGTGTTAAAAATTATATCATTGATTTCATGGCTCTCAGCTCTTTGCAATCTCCCCTTCTAAAAATTCATCGTTTTTTACCTCCAAATGCCACTGATTCCCCAAACATCACCATGAAAGTTAGAGAATCGTTGTTTGCTCGAGCAATGCTTAAAAATCAATGCCCACCTTGATGTGAAGGTGAGAAGGAACAAAAGCTAGACGGAAGTACTTATTGAGAGTCCTTTCAAAAATATCCGTATACTCGAATTTTTTTCATTAACCATCAGTCTATTCATTGCAACCAAGCTTCATTTCTAGCGTTTACTGCTTCCATCAGTAAGTACATTAACCTCCATTACTTTTAGATCAAGTACACTGACATTTTGCAGTGCTTTTGTATTTATGTATGGGGAAGTGCTAGATTAGATTAGTTCTCAGAAAAAGCTTTGCATAGACATTAGCAGATTTAGTAGCTGTACCTGGTGTGGTTAGGGAGGCAATAGTTATTTGTATCGACTGAAACTTTTCTATTACAATTAGGATTATTTTAATCTTTTGTTTTTTGGGTTTGAATGCAACAATGTAAATTTTGACAAAATAGCTATTTTTGGTGGTTTAAATTACATTTTGAATATATAAATAGATTCACTTAATGTTAAATTTTATGGGACACTTTGATTATACAAACATAGCCACTCAAATCTGCAAATCGAATCATTCCTCACCAAATTTCAAATCTACAAATCCAACCATTCCTCACTAAATTTCTGACAAAAAACAACTAAAAAAACAAACAATAAACTCTGAAGATTTGATGGAGAATTCCGATACCAATTTTCAAGGCCCGCGCTGTTACATTAACCTTTAGTGATGTTTGCCTCAGCCTGCCTAAATCTACCTAGTAAATAATTTTATAGTTTTTATTAATTAAAAAATATTATTAAAAATGTCTCAATAATTTACGGTTGTCATTATCATTATTTTAATAAATAAAAATGGATTAATATTATTAAATTTTATTTTTCATAATGTTTTTATTAATTTATTTAATTTTTATTTTTATTTTTAGTACATCAAATTTAAAATATTTATTAGTTTTTTATTATTTTGTATTTCTTTATCAATATTATAGTGAATTAAAAATAACTTTTTAATAAGTAAAATAAATAAATATAATAAATTAATATTAAAACATGTGTTTTTTTTTTTGGAGTTCATTGACATAGATCTATCTTAACCTCATATCTATCAAGAGGAGATAGGGATCCAATCTCTGGAGGTGAAAATATTTTTTAGAGTGCAAAACTTGAGGAAAGGTTAAAGCTTTGCACTTTTAGGGATTGGATTCCTATGTAGGCTTGATAGGTAGATCCGGGGTTAAGATGCATTCATTTTGGCGATACTATTGATTAATGTATAGTTTGATTAATTGAGGGTACTTGATCTTTATATGTTTTTTTAATTTATATATACATTTTTATTTTTATTATTTTACTATTAATCTATTATTCTGTGTTTTTTTTACTGTTATTTTAATGTGTTATGTTACATGGACATCTCTCCTATACCAGTGTAGAGTACACTCAAATACATAAGGAAAGGAGGCCATTTGTCCCACAAACCAAAGATCATATACACCAATAAGGCCCTTCCTCTAGCCATTTAAAATTTGTGGTAAAAATTGACAAAGCCAACCCCATGCACACTAAGGCTTGAACTCATGACCTTTCCCCGCCACCAACTTTGCTATCCCATGTGGATTGATTCAATATATAATCGATTAAGTGAATCCAGTCTATGTTTTCCATGCTATAGTAGGCTTTCTACTTCTTCCATTGGTTGGTAACGAGCTAAAAACATGCTACGTATTGGGTTGTTCAAAGGGTATACATATTATTTGTTAAAAAGTCATTGATTGTAGGCAAAAAGTGTTGGACAACAACCATTTCTAACATTTCTTCTATTAAGGAGACTAGTGGGTATTTGGTGCCTAGTTGGAACAACTCTAATCATTCTACCTTTTAGACTTTTCTGTCAACCATCACGGGAATCTAGCTATACAATTGTTTTTCTATTACTTAAATAGAATTTTGAATGCATAAATGGATTCAACATCTTGAAAAACCCCTGGGGCATTTAGATTGTACAAACTCAACAAATCAAGTTTGCAATTCCAATAATTTGTAGCAAAGTTAGTTGAAAAAAATACTAAAAAAACCAAAATATAGAACATTTAAACTAAAAAGTGGTGTGTATTCAATCAATTTTAATTGACCACTCTTTTTTTTTATTAATGACAGAAAATTAATAAGAGGACACGCAAGGACAAATGATTAATAAGAGGAGAGGGAGAGGTCATTGATGGATAATTAATAAGAGGAGAGGTAACTCATGGATAATTAGTACAAGGATAAGTGCTTATTATTAACGAAACACCCCCCTTTCCTAAACCTTTGATTATATGTAATTAATCATGATTAATGATTGTCATGTAATAGCATATAAACATTATAATTATATTATTGTTGATTTAAAAACCGAACTTGCTACTGTGGGTTGAAGCCTTGAAAGTACTGCCCATGATACCATGAGGGGGATTTGTGAGTGGGGAAAGAAAGGGGATTCATGTGTAAAAGATCCCAAGCCACCTTGATAAATAATGTGAAGAAAATGATCACATTTCCTTTAATTTGCAACTGACACCAAACTGTTAATGGGAAGGGGTTGGTAGTTGAACAATCCACCACCCTCAATGAATGGATGTATGTGAAATTTGGCTAGGATAACAGAAGATCCCAGCCAAAGGTATAACAAAGTACCAAGTCTGTAGCTAGATTGACCCATGGGTTCCTTCTGATAGAAGAAAAGAAGGGATAGGTCAAAAACCTTCTCAAGGGGATTAGCTGCAGGGGATGCAGGAGGAAGGGTAGAGAAGAAGAAGACCCCAAAAAGAGAGACTGCGAGGAGAGACACAACATGAAGAGACCCGAGGAAAAGAGATGTTTCAAATGAATGCATGAGGGAGTGCATAGAATTCCTTAGTGGTATCATGCCTTTGCAAGCAGGTGGCATGTTTTCAAAGTGACTGAGAGAGTAGATCCTATGGTTGGGTGGAAAGGAGAACACCCATAGTCAATTGGTTGGCCATCAATTGTAATAGATAAGTATTTCCATACCTTGTGTAATTGAACTGTAATTTATGGTTGAATGTCTATAATTGTCTCGGGGATGTTGTTACAGGTGAATCCTCCTATGGACAAGCGGATTCCCTCTTGTTATATAGACCCCTAAAACCAAGATAGAAAGGGTGATATCAATGGTCACTAACATCCTTTTAGATCTAATTAAGCTAATGAATGAAGAGGAAGAAGAAAAGTGTACCTTTTTAAATGGCATTTGTCCTCGCAAAGTCCAAGTTGAGCTTCAATCCCAAGCTCCTCGATAGGTCCTGTAGAACAAACAAAGATAGAAAAAGCTTCATATTCTATCGAGATTAGCTCAAATACAAATCTATCTACTAAATACAAGTTCATGTGGAACAAACATAAACTTGAAAGAAATAGGCAAAGCATGTATGTATACTAATGAGAACAAATGAAGAATACTTACAATCCTCTGATGAAGGTGCAACAACTTCTTCCAGCACTCCTTGTCCAACCCCTTTTCTCAAGTAATCTACATTGATTATGCTTCAATGGCATCTCCCTTATGGGATCATAAGTTTGGTGTAATTCTCAATCTCCATCATGTATTGTATGTTGCCTATGAGATCATAGGTTTCATACTTCCAATATTTTCATGTCTCTTTCACCATGAGAAGGCATCCTTATATAAGCTTGGAGAGACCCAACCACTTAAGAGATCTTTGGGATAAGTTGAGGATTCCTCTCCTTTAGTTGAGGTTCTTCCCTAAGATCATGCCTTGAACTCATATTCGAATCCAACCAACTTTAGAGATTGAGGGCATTCTTCCCTGATTTATCTCAACAAACCAAATTTCTCCCAAGAAGGGTAACATTCCCCCAAAAGGGTGCACAGAGAATTTCAACGCTCCCCCAAAGAAGGCTAGTAAGCATCAGATCTTTCTGATAGTGGGTAGGGGAGCACTGCCTTCCAAAAATCATTTTTAAGTAGTTTTTTCAGTGGAAAAAGGCTTGTACTCCTTGTCAAGTGATTTCTCCTCTTCAAAACCAGTCTTTGAGGTGTCTTAAGTGTTCTTGTGATGTCGTTAGAGGCACGAAATAGGCAAGATGGAAATATGATGTTTGCGACACTTGTGGTCAAGATGCGACACTTGTGGATAATATGTGACACTTACAACACTTGTAATGACGAAACTTGCGACACTATTGAAGTGAGTAATTTTGATGTGTAATAGATTGCCCCCCAAAGTGCGAAGTCAAAAGATGATGATGAATGAAGTACTTTGTAGACTTTTTCGAGCAAGGGTATGGATACGGAGAGGCTGGAAAAATATGCGAACAACCATTAAACAAATATTATGACATGATTCAAACCCAAGGCAAGCATACCTATGCTTGAGTGATAAAGACTTTTTTAGGTATGGCCACCATAGAATACACTGCGGATCCATAATTATATTGACAAAAAGGTATAGCCACTAAACATACAATGTGGATCTATACTTCCATGACATGAACTGATCGTAGCCACGAAAAATACACAGTGGATCTACGAGATGACAAGACATAGCCACAGACCAATACAAAGTGGATCTATGTGATAGTATATGTGTCAATATTCAAGAGAAACTTCGTCGCAACCTAGGTAAAGTATATATCAGAGTGAATGACTCAACTTGGGGTCTTCTTACCAATCTCGATGTAGTACAAATCTAACCATGTGAAGATGTCCTGATGTCGAACATGGCAGAAACCACTTGATTATTGGTCAATGATGTAAACCATTACCAAGCACGAGGGAAATCACCATTGATGTCAATGATTCCCAAGGTACCCTAGTATATTCAAGCGAATGTGAATAGATGAGATGAAGTCGAACATCTGAGGAATCACCCGATCATGGGTCAATGATGTAAACCCATTGTCGGACACGAGGAGGCCTACCATTGAGGCATGCAATTCCCAAGGTATGAACGGGTTTCTAAGTCTAGTTCCTGGATAATGTGCTGAAGTTGACAGGAATAGACTCGTCGTAGGAGGGCCTTGATGTATCCCCCATCAACGACAGGAAACTGACACAAAGATGTAATTGGTAGATCAAATGAACATGGACTGACATAGATATTGAAACAGGATATTTATGATGGATGACTCTTGAGGAAGATAATTCCCTTGAACATTAAGGCACAACAACAGAAACGTGACATGGAACAAAACTTGATGATGCAGTGGATGCTTTGACTTTCGTCACGTGACCCAAAGAAGTAAAAGAAACTTAGAGGATTGGCTTATTGCATAGGTTCAGTGGATTAAATTGCGTGCAAATACAAAGTTTCGTGTTCAAGGGCGACTGTAAGAGTTACTGGTAATGTTCTCAAAAACTGCTTGTCTTGCTTCCTTCAATTTTTCCCCCATCCAGATAAACGAGTACCTCTTTTTGGTTTAACGAGCTCAAGGAGGGTAACACATGCTCAATATAACTCACCTTAAGTAAGTTCCTCTTCCTTTCTTTAATGAACTGGAATAAGTAAGGGTTCAATCGAGTATGGTCCCTTCATTGTATGATCGTTTAACGAGTCAGAGAAGGTAAACTCAGTGATTTTTCATATTTAGAGAGTCTGGAAATGACTTAAAGACTACTCCAATGTGGTCCTTTTTCATAATATTAGTCTTGCGAGGCTGAAAAAGAGATAAATTATCACTCAAAAGACACCCTTTCAAACCTTTTAACGAGTGGGAAAGGAAGCAAGATCACTCGGTAATATTTTCATGTTTAGAGAGTCTGAAAAGAGCTTAAAGATTAATCTAGGGGGTTCCTTTTTCGTATAACCTTTACGAGTTTGAAAAAGTGATAAAAGTATACTTAGTTACATTCTCATGTTTTTACGAGCATGAGAAAGAACAAAGACTAAGATCGGTATGCCCCCAGCTTGAAAAGCTAGTGGTTTAACTCCAGAATGATCATCAAAGGCTGGAGACATGCCCCCCAAGCTTCAATTTATTCATTGACTTTGAGGTTGTCACTAATTTCTGTACTAGATGGAGAAAAAGGATAATGGTTGATGAAAAGAAGGTTCAAATATGAGATCTAATGAAAGACTCAACTCGACATCTACGAGATTTGGCGAAAGACTCGACCTGACAGGAGAGGTGACTGTTTCATTTTTTAATGAGATTGACACGGGAAAAGAATTATGATCAAGGCTCCAGGTTCAATCCCCATATTTCTATTTCATTTTTTAATAAGCTTGCTACAAAGAAGAGAAACTATCCTCTTAGCTTCTATTTCATTTTTTAACGAGCTTTCCACAGAGAACATAAACTATGCTCATGGTTTTTGTTTCATTTTTTAACGAGCTTTCCACAGAGAAGAGAAACTATGCTCATGGACTCTTCTTGATCATGGCTTCCAAGAGGATAATGCTCTGGAAGGACACCATGTCAAGGGACAAAACTCGATCATGGCTTCCAAGAGATCGTCATTGAATGGAAGAATAATTCTCTGGAAGGAACACAAGTTGAGGGCCGCAACAGGGGTAAGGAGATCAGGCTCCAATAGACCTATCGAAGAGATCACCATGTCAACTACCAGATATAAGTCATCAAAAGTTGAATTCATGGGTGACAAGGCCACATAATTGCCATGTGGCAGAGGTGATACCGACTACATATAAGGCCCGTTTAGGGAGGTCATTGGGTTGATGGTCAAGTCAGGGCCAACAAACGAAAGTTGATCAATAGTCACCATTATTCCATCGTGTGGGAAAGATATCACACAGAAAAAGGTGGACACAATACCTTTCATGGCATAGAAATAATCTCTCCCAAGGATTAAATCGAAATCCAAGGGGTCCTGGACTACCATAACATCAATAAAGATAGTTTCCCCTCCCAAAGTTACTAGAAAATGAGGAAGGATCCCTAAAAGGTGATTGGTTATTCTGTTAAAAGGGAACAGGGTATGGGTAACTGGAACAAGCTTAGAATAACCTAAAGCTTGCCAAGCAATAGAGGACAAAATACTAATGAATGAACCTTCATGTATCGGTGCATGAGGAATGTCCTGACCACAAACTTTCTGTAATCTTGAAAGGCATGTGAGAGGGAAAATGAGGTCTAGTTATCACACCCCAATCAAAAAGGATGGCCTCATTACTTGGAAGGGTTTCCGTAGGAGAAGGAGGAATTCCCCCTAACACGACAGATCCTGTTCCAATGAGAAAAACATGGGTAGAATCAAGTTTACTCTCTAGTGGGAGAGTAGGATTGATCGATGATGAGATCAGATTGACCACCTTGGCACACTTCAGAGGAAGAGTGGAATTGACCGATGATATAACCAAAGAAACCACTTTGGCACTCTTCGGATGAAGGGTGGGATTGACCGATGAAGGGACTCGATCAGTCACTTTATCACTTGTGAGAGGCGGAATGGGATTGACCGATGAAGGAGTTGGTTCGACCACTTTGAAACTCTTTGGATGAAGGGTGGGATTGACCAATGACAGGACTGGATTAGTCACTTGGGTTTCACTTTCTAGATGAAAAGTGGGGCTTATCAATGATGAAATTGGATCAACTACTTTGGTGAGTGGTTCAATCGAGGATGAAACTATATTGACCACCTGATCAACCAGATTAACTAGGGATGGAACTGGATTGACGAGTCCATCAACTAATGATGGGTTGAGAGAAATATTGCTATAACTTTCTGGAAGTTGAAGTTTTTCCAAAAGAGAAGAAGCCTCGTCCATACGAGGACAAAGGTGAGAATAATTATCACCTTTGCATAACATGCAAGGGAATTTGACAATTATTTTATTCTTACCAACCTTAATGTCACTAGTTGATGGGCATCACCAGCATGACTAGTAGAGGTTGATGACATGGAAGACCACATTTCTAAGACCTTGGTAATACCAGGGAAATCCGTCAGAAAGTGGCTACCCTTACAAAGACTACAAGGGAATTTGGGTTTCAGATTCTTCATTTTAACCTTATCTACCTTATCAACACTCCCAGTACTATTAATAGTTGTTGGTTGCTTAGATCCAACATTTGATGTAGTTGGAGGCTTGGTCCCTTTCTGGTTCTTCTTCTTATCAATTTGGCTACTCACTTGAGAGATTTCACAAGGCGAAGAAGGAGAAATGGGAGGAGACCTGACGGACGAAGAAGGAGAAAGGTCGACATGAGGTTGATGTGTGGGTGGTGTGATTACATTTGAAGCACCTACATTCGAGATCATCGGAGTGGAAAACAACCATATCGGTAACCCAATTGTGAGACTTGGAAGACTCAAAGTAGCGATGTAAGGAGGACCAACGTTTTCGTAAGAAGGAAAAACAAAGGGTTCCCCTGGCAAAGGGGTTCCTTCATTGGTCATCCTGGGAACTGATGCCATAAAAATAAAGCTCCAACCTAGATTCTTCTAGGGAGAACAAACAACACACGCTAAAAATCTAGTAAGCAAGCAAGCAAACAAAACCTTCCCACAATGAGCACACTAGTTGGTGATGAAATCCAACGTCGCGGGAACAAAGTAAGAAGGGGTTGAGATAGAGTGGGTGGAAAAGTTATGTTGATGACCTGCTTAATGGATTTACACCCTGGTACAAGCTCTCACACATAATCATAGGTATACCCTCCAAGGAGACAGAGTGAGTTTGGCCAACGTCAATTCCAAGTACCGTGAAGACTTGCTCCTCCACAGTCACCTTGTGTAAACACCCTAAAGAGATAGGCCACTAAGGTTACCAACTACAACAATGATGCCTAGGGAAATAGTCAACAGTCTTCTAGCCTGAAATAAACTTGAAAGGCTTCCACTCATAATTGTTGGTATACCTTCAAGTGACCCCCATAATACGTGAAATATCTACACCAAGACTAATAAAGAAGAGTAAGTAACTCTGCGAGCCTTAATGCGACCTCATGATTGACACTTGTGTGAGAAGGGCTTCCTAGGACAAAATGCAGCAATTGGATTTTACTGCTCCCTAACACAAGATCCTATGTTTGTTTTCATCTTTGGAAAGTTATCTTTCACACCTATTCCAAATCCCTACAACTAATCTAATGTAGGTTTGCTACCAGAAAATGTAAAAATGTCTAATCAATTTTAGTTTAGCGTTTGATTTTTAAAGTTGTTGTCACTCAAAAAGAAAATGGCGTGGACAATATGGTGTTTTGACTGACTCGAAAGTTATGAAAATATATGAAGATGCAATATTTTCATTTCGATGAAAACTATACTACGAGGAGAAAACATTCATCATTCTTAGATGCACAATGTCCCAAAATGTGAAAAAACATGCAATTATGCTACTTTAAATGCAAGCATTCAAGGAAGACAATAAAATGCAGAGAAGAATCCAAGAAAAGATAGGGAGAATAGAGAAACCACTCAAAACTTAATTGCTTGGGAATATGACCTAAAAGATCAAATGGAATGGTGCATAGACCTTTGAATCTCCTTACAAAAGTTTTCACTCAGTCAGATAAATGAGAAGAAAACAATAAGTTGACTCTAAATCAACAAAGACAAAGAGTGACCTCTAAGTAAGGAGGAAAATGTCAAAATTCCAGACAAAAGGTGATCAATTCTTAGAAATAATACTGTTGAAGGCCAAGATAAAGATAAGCTAAGATGATAAGACCCTGAGAAAGTGCCAAAAGAAAAAATTGAACCTTAGAGAAGGATACCCTAAAGGATTTTGCACAGAAAAGGGGCAGCGCTCTGGTGTAAGGGACACCAGATCATTCAAACGCTCTGTGTAAGCCTAGTATGGAGTGCCAACACTTTGGTGGCAAGGGTGGGGGGCGCTGGCCTCTAAAAAATTCAGAAAAAATGCCCAGAAAGTAAAAAAATCAAGAAAACTCAGTCAATCAACTTGGAGGTGATGAAATCAAGATCCAATCAATCAGATCTAAGAATAAAAGACATTATGGAGAAGTTCAAGAAGTGGGAAAAGGTCCAAAACAAGATCTAGGAAAGGAAACAAAAATCAAAGCTAATCCCTAGTGGAGTCGCCAATTTCTGTTACAGGTGAATCCTCCTGCGGACAAGTGGATTCCCTCTTGGTATCTAGAACCCTAAAACAAAGACAGAAAGGGTGCTATCATTTGTCACTGACATCCTTTTATATCTAATTAAGCTAATGAATGAAGAGGAAGAAGAAAAGTGTACATTTTTAAATTGTGTTTTTCCTCACAAAGTCAGAGTTGAGCTTCAATCCCAAGCTCCTCGATAGGTCTTGTAGAACAAACAAAGGTACAACAAGCTTCTTATTCTACCAATCTTAGCTCAAATAGAGATCTATCTACTGAAGACACGTTCATGTGGAACAAACATAAACTTGAAAGAAACAGGCCAAGCATGTATGTATATTAATGAGAACAAATGAAGAATACTTACTGTTGAAGGAAAATCTCCCTGCAGACAGGTAGATCTCCTCAAAGAGCTAGACTATTAACTCTAAGATAGAAAGTGCTTATCATGGTCACTGACTTCCTTTTAGATTTAAGTGGACTAGTGTGTGAGGAGGAAGGAGAAAAGAAGTGCCTTTTACCGGTGTTTGTCCCTGCAAGCTCTGAGTTGAGCTCCAATCTTTTGCTCCTCGATAAGCCCTGTAGACAAACAAAGTACGACTACTTCCTACTCTATCAAGATTAGTCCAAAATAGGTCTCTCTATTAAAGAGACAAATTCATGTGAGATTGAACACGAATTAGAAAGAAATAGGCCAATAAAATTATATTAATGAGGACAAAACATTGCTTACAGCCATAGATGAATCGCAACAGTTTCGCCAAGTCCTCCTTGTCTACCCCTTTCTCAAAAGATCCACGATCCGAATGATGATAGCTTCACTGATTGCTCCCTATGAGATCATAGGTCTCTTGCTGCCAAATTATCTCCGTTCCAACACCACTTATAAGATCATAAGTTTGGTGTGATTCTCTCTTTCCAGTCCTCTTTCACCATTAGAAAGCTTTCTTATATAGCCTTGGAGAGGCTTTAATCACTTGAGATATCCTTGGGGAAGTTGAGGATTTTCCTCCTTCAGTTGAGGATCTGCCCTAAGATCATGGCTGGACTAGGGATTTGAGCTCATTTGTCTTCTAAGAATGAAAAGATCCTTCCCCCATTCATCTCAACAACTCAGCTGCTACCTAAAATAGGTAGTGCTCCCTTAAAAGGGCCATCAGAGCGCTGTAGTGCTCCCCAATAGGCTTAAGGGGGTGCCAGCACTCCTAAAGACACCAGCTCTCCCTCAAGAGTGCCAAAGGAGCTTTATAATGCTCCCAGACAGTGTAAGGGGGAGCACCAGTGCTCCCAGAAGAGGTATAGGGGAGCGCGCTCCTCGAAAACTTAGCTTTTGAAGTGCTTTCAGATGGAAAAAGGTTTGTAAGCCTGCTGACTCATTTCTCCTCTTCCAAATCAAGTGTTTTAGGTGTTTCAAATGTCCTTCTCATGTCGTTATAGGCACGACATAGGCATGATGGCAGTATGCTTTCTTTAACAGTTGCGACACTTGTGAGCAAAATGCAACACTTGCGACCTTTGTAATGACGTCACTTGCGACACTATCAAAGTGAGTATTATTGATGTGTAACAGATTTTCCCCCAAAGTATGAAGTTAGAAGATAGGAACTGATAACTGAAATGCTTTGTAGACTTTCAAGAAAGGGTATAGACGCAGAGAACCTGACAAAATCTACACACAAACATCCAATAAATATTATGACATGTTCCAAACCCAAGGCAGGCATACCTATGCTTGGGTGATCAAGACTTGCAAGATATGGCCGCCATAAAATATACTGTGGATCCATAATTGTATTGATAAAAGGGTATAGCCACTGAGGATACAGTGTGGATCTATACTCTGATGACCTGAACTGATTGTAGCCACGAAGAATACACAGTGGATCTACGAGATGACAAGACATAGCCACGACCAATACAAAGTGGATCTATGTAACAGTATATGTGTCATTGTTCAAAAGAAACTCCATTGCAACCTGGGCAAAGTACATATCAAAGTGATCACTCAACCCAGCGTCTTCTTACCGATCCTGATGTAGTACAAATCTAACCATGTGAATAAATGTCCTGATGTCAAGCATGGCAGAAACCACTTGATTACCGGTCAATGACGTAAACTGTTAACAAGCACGAGGGAGATCACCATTAATGTCAATGATTCCTAAGGTACTCTAGTACATTCCAATGAATGTGAATGAATGAGTTGAAGTCAAACATCCATGGAATCATCCGATCAGAGGTCAATGATGTAAACCCATTGTCGAATGTGAGGAGGCCTACCATTGAGGCATGCAGGTCCCAAAGTAATAACTGGTTTCTAATTCTAATTCCTGGATAATGTGTTGAAGTCGACAGGAATAGGCTCGCCGAAGGAGGGCCTTGATGTATCCCCCATAAACGGCACGAAACGTACACAGAGATGTNTGCGACCACGAGTCCAGATGGCCCCACCTCTACGAGACATACCTTGACGTCTCCACCACCTACCAAATGTTGGGTGCCAACTCAGTGGTCACTAATTTACATCTTCAACATGGGTTGTTGTGTCGTCTCGACCATCTCTCTGTTCCATAAAGCGAGTGTGCGAAGCTAATTTGGGAATCTCACTACAGTCAGTTGGAAGGACACTTTGGCGTCGAAAAGATAGTTGCAGTGTTGCAGAAACATGTTAGAAAAACAGGACCGCGGAGCAATAAAATAAAACAAATGCAGAAACAAAACACAGAAGATACATAATACAAGAGAGACACAGATTTACGTGGTTCACCCAGTGTGGGCTACGTCCACCAGAGAAATTGCCAGGTCCTTCCTTTATTATTATCCAACAAATG